>JAJONR010001256.1:0-119298 GCA_029582245.1 Solanum etuberosum | reverse complement strand
TATAGCTTTTTCATCTACAATTGAAGAAACCTTCAAAATCCTCTTTGTAATCATAGCAATTCCAGCAGCATGACTTAAAAGTTGTGCCCTACCATTAGCACAAGAACATAAATTGAATAATATCTCAAAAATAAGCTCTTTAGTCTTTTTATTTGATGAAAAATTGAGTTCGAGCTCGATGAGCTCGAAAATTGCCCTTGATTGAATCATAATGTTCCGGTTCTTGCCCGAATGACTAGTGTTTAGGATGACATGCAAAGCATTGTCAACTCCTTTTTGCGCGATAGTGATAGTACTCTCGCGTAAAAACCTAATTATTTTCTCGAATAATTGGGGTTTTAGTCTATCCAATGTGCTTGAATTCGCCTTTCCAATGATAGATCTCAATAGGCTCATCGCGTGGTTCTTGATCGCTGCATGGTTTTGCATGTCGCGATCAAGACCTAATGCCCATGTTATTGAATCTATTAATATCTCTTCGCGATTTTCGACTTTATTTTCATGACAAGATGAAAAATAATCCCAAATTAATGAAAGTGTACTAAGGGCTTTTTCAAGGCCATTAGTGTCACATTTCATGTAACATTGGATTAAGAAGTTAACTAGGGCTTCATGAACTCCAACTTTAACCATGTATGTCTTGTTTCTCTCATTATTCTCCTTAGCTAACATCTCTAACTTCTCTAACGTCTTGATATTCTCCGTCCTGGGGACGGAGAGATCAAGAACCAGGTTGAGGACGTAGCATTTGGTTAACAGAGGCTTAATCGGAGTCAAGACTTGATCAACAACGTTGAATCCATTCGATACACACCACGATTGAATCAAACTACGGAGAGTGTGGTTTGGTGTTAGGTTTGGATCTTGTGACACGTGTAGCTTCGTGACCGGCCAAATGGCGTTACTATTAGGGTTTTTGGAAAGCCAATGTTCGATACTATCGCGATCATACGTAATACCGGTAACGATCGTTACGGGATCTTTCATGATTTGTAGAGAAATTGGACATATAAAATACTCAGGAATTTCAACATTTTCCATTAGAGGAGAGAAAATTTTGAACTAAAAATGTTTTTTTTTTTGGGTTTTCAATTTTGGTTGTGTTGTTATAATAAATGGAGAAGTGTGGAAAGGAGAAAGAAAATTTGGTAAGAAAAAGTGGCCAAGTGTATTGAAGTAAATGAAGGAAAAAGACTGGAGACTAATAGAGTGGAAAAAATAAGGTTTATATAATTTGAGAAAAAAAATTATAATAAGATTGGGAATATTGGTCAAAGTAACTAGTCATACTTTCTCACAATGTGATTGATTGTGGTGGACTTTTGGTCAAAGAAAAGAGCAACTAGCTAGTTGTTTCTTTTTTAAGTTTTGATATTCATTTTGAGATCTGATTAATTTGATTTTATCAGGAATGGTTAAATTTGATATTCGATTTGAGATCTGATTAATCTGATTCTATTAGGAATAGTTAAGTTTTATATGGTAAATATCGAATCTCACATCATATGTAATTGAAATTTTTTGATATTGCGATCTTGATATTATGGTATTTAATATGCATTTTTTTTTTTTTGTATTCGATATTTATAAAAAGAATACTACACCAAAGTATATTATTACATGTACAATTGATGTATATTACTGTATTTGTTCATCTTTACTTGTCCACTATACTAAAAATAATTGTCCAACAATACTTGTTTAATTTGAAAAATCAAGAGATAATTTACCATTTTATGCCTATTTTACCCTTGCTATTAAATACTATTTAATATTTAGTACATTTCACAAGACATTAAATTTAATATATTCAAAGGGTAATAAAGTAAAATTATCCCTATCATTTATTGTTTCTTAAGGTGAGTGTCAAGTCAATAGTGGAAAATTCTTATTGGACAGAGGGAGTATTATGATAATGACAGATTATATAAACTGATATTAGTACAAAAATTGTTTGGACGTTGAAACTTTGACTATTCTATCTTGATTAATATATATATTCTTTGTGTGCAATTGATTACGAAGGAATTACTTGCATTCTCTTTGATTATTTCTACATGTGTAAGGTGTTAGTATGAGATACTTGAGACATTTCTAGAAAAGTAGTCATATTTCTCTATGTAAGTGCATATATGTAAGTTGAAGTTCAACAAACTATGATTATCGTTTTACCCTACAGCAAAATAGCGAAACCAAACTTAAAATTACAATAGTATAGTATTTTAAAAACACTCTTCAACCTTTTAGGGGAAATCTTATAAGAGGATAAAATGTTTACACTATCAATATATATATATATATATATAACTTAAATTCATAACGCACGTAAATATTTTTTATCGCGCAGATCGAGGTAGAATATTTTTGCTTAACCGCGTTATTTTAGCTGTCCCTCTCTTATAATAATTTAAGTTTGAAGTCTAAAACTCTACAAAATCAGCCAAACAACTACTTATAATACTTTTGATGACTTCCAAAGTTTTTGGCTACTTTTTGGTTTGTTTTGCATGAAAATTATTCAATCAACTACCAAAAGAATATTATCTTGAAAATTCTATAAACTTTTGGAAGGTTCTAAAAAAGGTTAAAATATCATATAAAATTTCTAATAAATTAAAGATTATTAATATTGGTGATGTGATTGCGACTAATCAATATGTTTATTAATTGATTACCGATAAATAGAATCAGACTTTGCTTTATTTTTTTCTTTTGCAGTACCTCTATGTATGACATGAACGTAAAAGAGGTTGCTTATATATCTTCCTACTTCTTATTGGTGTCAAAGACTCGAGAGATATATTTTATAAGAAAATCACTTCTCTTTTCGAAACGATACAGATTAGATATAACTCAATAACTTTACATGTTATTACCTCAAACTTTATATTTATTCTAAGAAATTTATTTTTATTTATTGAATATTCTTTTATAAACAAAATAATTTCTTTCAAGTCATGTGATAAACAAATTCAACACGTAATAAGGAATAGCTATATTAGAACAAACAAAAAAACAATGCATGATGTAGAAAATTAAATTATTCTCTAAATATTTTTTTTCTTTAGTTTAGTCAAAAAGCCAAGTCAATGGTCCAACTGACTAATATGAGTCTTATAGAACTCGACTTTGCAGTTTGTGATTCATAGATATAAGTTTATAAATTGATCAAATTAGTTTATTAGTATCGACGTATTAATCGTTTGATAAGTATTTGAAATATAAATTTAAATTAATCGTCATTCCGTTTATTTTATCTATTCATCACAAGAATTATACAATTATAGTGATACCAAAGTAGACCTCATCGAATCATATATGGTTGGCTTTGACGTTATCATGATATGAATTGTTTGAAAAATAATAGGAAATATAAATTGAAGAAGAAGACGGTACTTAGAGGCGTGAATAATCACTTTCCTTAAGGAGATATTGTCCATATACATATTGAGGAAAATACGAGCAATTCCCTTCAGGATACAACAAAGCCTTTGTATATACTTGCACATTATTCTTAGGCTACTTTTAGAGAGTTCTTATATTTATATAACTTAAGAGATAACTTTTCATAACAGTCATGTTCTTTCATGAGCAAATGTGTCTGTTCAGTTTAAGACCTCTATATATTAGAAAACATCCCACATTAATTACCTTTGTTTTATGTAACACATGATCGTCATATACTAGGTATCAACATGTGTTGTAGTGCAGTGGTGAAACTACTTCATCCTTAACTAGATGCCTCGAGTTCGTATTCTGAGTTTGGAGAAAATTATGTTGGGAGTGTCACCTTCGAATAGATCCTACAGTGCGTGATCCGAATTTAATCGAAGCTCTAGTGTGATTGTGTGAGCTCCGAACACAAATTGTTAATGAAATATAGGAAAATCATCACCTATACATTAAGGAGTCGTTTGGTTTGAATTTAAGTTATGATGGAATAAGTTATGATAAGATTATTTTTTATTTAGTGTTTGATTTGTTGTATTTAAAATAATAAATTTTAAGACCAATTTATTTGTTTACAAAAATGCCCTTCATGAATGTAAAAAGTGATGTATAAAAAGGATTTAAAAAGATATTTTTGTCATTTACTTATTTTATCCTGAGATTACTATACCACCCAAGGAGAGATATAAATTATCCTGGTACTAATTATTATTCCCGGGATAAGTTATCCCGAACTTATCAACCAAACAACAAATCTAAGTGGCACTATAATTTAATCCCAAAACTGTTTTGTATTATCCTTCACACCAAACGACCCCTAAGGTAATTGAAAAATCATAAAAAGTCTGAACATCACAAAAATCTCCAATATATTCTCAAGCAGAGAAAATTATATACTTTTTTTGAATTCCTTATAGCGCGCGATCCATATCTAGGAAACTTGAATTTCATCACCCGATCGAAAGTGTGAGCGTCTCTCCAACTGAGTTGTAACTCTATTTTACTAGTAATATGTGCTAAAGGAAAGATATATCAACAAATTTGAGTCCCTGAGCATAGAGTCGCCAATGTTAGGGAACATTTTAGTCCCAAGATGGGACTTTTTGGCGCGAATTTGAATTTAGTCAGACTTCAATGTAATTACTGAAACCACCGAACGAAAAACAAAAAATAAAAAATAAAAAATCCCAACTTGTGCCAAAAAAAATTAAAAAATCAACCATCATCATAGAAACATTTTCAAGAATTGCATTCCTCAACTTATCCTTCCAACAAAAAAAAAAAAGTGAACTCAACTTTTCCCAAATTTCTAATCTTTAAACAGTTTCAAGAATCAAATGCCCAAATCCCCCAAATTTGTACTTTTTACTTCACAATTTGAAGAGCAAACAACTCTAAATTTAAGAAAGGTATGTTCTTTGCACAAGAATCAATAATTTCTGCTAATTTGTTCAGATTATTTATGTATATGGAATTTGAAGAAATACCATTTAAAGAATCTTGTTGTTACATTCTTGATATGGGTTTTTATCTTGTTAAGAAAAAGACTAGTACTTTAGGTTTTTCTTTTTTCAAGTTTATTACTTTTTGATACTGAACTGTTACATTCAATAGATTTTAGTTGATTGTGTTTGATGGGTGTTTTGATTTTGTTTTTATTTATCATTTGCAGATATCTACTGGAAGATTTTGGTATGTGTTGCTTGAGTGAAGGGAAGTAGACAAAGGTAGCTTTTTGATAATCTTGAAAATGGGGTTCATGAGTGGAAGGAGAATGTGGGTCATTTTGGATAAAGGGTAAGAAAAAATAACTTTGCATATTGTCTTGTTTTGTTTTTTGATGACTAGGGAACCCGTAGTAGCGGCTACCCTTTGGGTGTGCATAGGGTAAACCCCACTCTTGCGCGATAGCTTGCAAACCATATAGGAGAGGTAAAACGCACTAGGCAAGGCCAAACCCCTGTTGTTGCGGGTAAGGGTTTTTGAACTTGAGACCTCTATTATGGAAGTCCCAAGACAAACCATCTGAGCCATCCCGAAGGGTACCCATTGTTTTGTTTTATACACATTTTGTCGAGTCTGGGAAATGCTTGGGGTTCTTTGAAATGTTACTAATTGTTATGCAAGTTGTCTTTTTTGTTAAGTAGCTGAATTACTGAATACATTGTGATAATGGAGTTGCTGTTCTGCTTTATGTAAATACTACTTACTAGTTATAGCTACTTCTGTCTTGAGCATTCTTCGGGGTAGTGTATATCAAACAGTAACTTATTTTTGTTGAAAATGTTTCTTACGTGAGTGCTCGGAAAATTGGTGACTTGAAAAGTAATGTGTTACAATGACAAATGTAGGTTAATTTTGATTCATTTGGTAACACTTCATGTTACATATCAATGACGCTACTATCCATGTTAACTGTGAAGATAGAGATAAATTACTAAAACTTACAACTATCAAGTTTACTAACTGTGATAATTGTAATGATGCACCAGTCGGAAATTACGTTAGTAGTGGTGGCTATGTGCGCGGATTTCAAATTTGAGTTATGATGTTTTTCTGACTTTATGAATCTCACAGGCCTTTCTTTTCAACTAAGCCTTATTTAGTTCTTTCTTGTAGTTTAGCAGTCGGGCATATACACCAGAAGATCCATTTTATGACCAAGCAAATCTAGGAACTTGCGGGAGAGGTGGCCCTTCAGAAGGTTGTATATGATTGCCTTATTGGAGCTGGATTGTGTTCTTCACTTTCCAATCCCTTGTTTAACATATATACTTAATTTCCTAGTCTTTTATTGATCATCTATACACGCTTATGTGTCCTAACTTGTTTGGTAAAGACGCCTATTGGCTACAGCTACTATAGAACTTGATGGACTCTGTAATTCCTTTTGTAAGCTTAATGAGTAAAGCACTATTATGCTTCGAAAAAGTCATCTAGTTCTACGTGCCAACTCTTGAAATAACTCGACTTTCCACTTTGACTACTCGCAAGCCCTCAGTCCTCGGAGAAGGCCAGAAATTGATGTAACATTTTAAATTTCAGTAGTTGATCCTAGTTCTGAAGACAAGAGTGGACGGAGTAGAAAGTAAGAAGATGAGCTAACATCCCTAAGCTATGTAAGATGACACACTTATGATCACGCTACCGTTAATTTGACTTTGTTCCAGTATTGAGAGATAAGGTTAAGAAGAGTTGAACATGTGTAGTTCATTAGTCTCGTCATGATATTTTCATAATACAAAAATGAATGGAGTTTGTGGTGAGAAGAGTAAAGTTAATAGAGTTTTTCTTTCTTTCCTTTTTTTGAAATTGGCGTTACTAGAGATTTTCATGTTATAATTACCTGAAAAGTTCTCTCTTTTAGGAAAATCGGAAGTTGATGACATTTCAATCTAGATAAAGTTGGTAAATATGAATAAGTATTAATGCCATGTCTGCCATTTTTGGAAACTAACTTGAGTTACCAGCCATTTTTGTATGACTTGAATTAGTGTTTCCATATTTGTTTGACATATTGATGCCTGATGGCTGATGCTGTTTGCATATTATAGATTTCTATCCCCGAGGCCAAGACATTATATATATTACCAATTCACTTGAGTGAGACAGAGGAGAGTGGAATTTCTTGCGTAGGGAGGTGAATTCTGGAGATCTACAAAGGAACGCCAAAAGCAAAGGCAGCTCTCTGGGTCCCTACCGACGCTGAGGTGCGAAAGCACGGGGAACAAACAGGATTAGATACCCTGGTAGTCCATGTTGTAAACGTACCACATCTAGGGTTTGTGCGCACAAGCTGACCCGCACACCACTGCTAAAAAAAAGTTACTATTAATGACTGCTCTATTAACTTTTTCTTTTGATTCTTTTGTGTGTTTTTGGTTAACCAAATAGAGCTTAAATTTCTCTTCGGATCTATATCTAATCGGAAAAAAAAAAAGTTCTGTTGGAATTTAATTATCCAAAAGAAACTTTTGTTGGACCTTTTTGACTTGGTTGGGGATGCACAGTTTCTGATTGAATACAGATTCTGATTTAAGTTGTTTTGCTATCTTGTTTTATGATGTCATGTATCCTTTTCTATTTACAGGTCTGACGATGCATCGAAGCTACACCAATTAGTCTTGTGCATTAATGGAGAAAGTCGTAAGTGTCTTAACATAATATAGAAAACTAAAAGAATATATGGTTCTTGTGTCATATCACCGGATCGTTGGAAATTTGAAATAAACAGGAAACTCTTGATGAAACAATTTACCTAACTTCTTATTTGAAACATTTCAAGATATTTCTGGTGATATGAACGGAAAAAGCGTAAGCCGAGACATTCCAGCCTTGGCCAGGCAAGGCACATGCCAATAAGAGCAAGGGGTCTTCGTTTTGAGTGTGAACACTTTCTTATCTTTTAATTTGAAATGCTTTAATGGTTTAAAATTTTTTGAAAAGAGTAAAAAATTGATAAGAATCCGTGGAAGTTGGAAAGTTGTTTGTTATGCCACTCAATTTAACTTTTGAATAATACACTTGTCCTAAATGTTCTCTTTTTTTTTTTGACGGGTAAGGAAAGCTAAAGAGGTGGTTTACACCTCATATTCAGGCTAAGAGTCGAACTCCTCATGCCGGAAGGTATACGGCTGCGAGGCGTTTGGCCTCCGCCTGGCTGCCTTAGGGCAGTTGGGCTTTCCCTTGCCTTAAGAGCCATGTACATGGATTTGATTCTTGCATCTACTTATTTGACTGCTCTGGTGGGTTGCCTTCTCTTTCCTGTGCTGATGGAAGGATCATTAAGGAATGAAGTAGGAACATTAATCATTTAAAGGCATCATAGAAGCTTACATCCTGCTTTTCTCTTATTGATTTGACTGTTGAATATTGTCAATAATTCATCACGTAAACTAACCTATATCATTTCCCCCTGCAGCCTAATGAATTGAAGACACCAAGCAAGATTGGAGATAGACCAACCAGTGATGTTGTCGTAAGACTTAGAACACGGGATGGCCGTGATGATTGGCTTTACTGTCATTCACATATTCTCGTTGAAGAGAGTAAATATTTTGCTGATCGGTTATCAGATAGTTGGCCGACATGTCAGATTCTGGATTCACGCAATTGCGTTGAGGTTTACTGTGAAGAACCTGATCTGGACTCCCATGTCAATGTCCTTCGACTCTTTTATGTCATTGCGGATGGCTTAATGATGGAAATTTTCCATGGTGTCAAGAATGCACTTGGCATTTTGCGAGTTGCTGTCAAACTTGGATGCCCAAGAATTATTGCAGTATGTGTGGATTATTTGGAAGCAGTCCCTTGGGAGGAAGCTGAAGAGGAGGAGATATTAAATACTATACCAAGCATGGGATCTAAGGTGGAACCTGTACTTGCTCGCCTCCAACCAGTCAATCCTACTGCAGTAATGAAGATTTTTCTTGCAGCCCTTCAATTTGCTACGTCATCACCTCCTTCACCTTTGAATGATTTGAAAAACACTGCTCAAGAACAGCTTGAATACATGCTTACCGAGGACGATGATGCTCCTTTACTGACCGCTGATGAAGAAATAAAGCTAGAAGTCATGCAATGTGTCAAGAAGTTGCTTGATAGATTTAACAGCATTGTAGAATCTCTACTATGTGACCTCCAAGAATCAATTTCAGATGCTGGGAAAATGCAATCGTTGCATTCTTGTTTAACAGATTTGTTATGGGCATGTCAGATATTAGGAAAGTTGGAGATTATCAGAGATTTTGTTTGCAGCTGGACGGAGTTGTCAGTGAAGCTAGTAACCATCGTTCAACAAAAAGATGGAGAAAATCAAATTCTGAAGACAAAGCTGAAGGTTCTTGAGGTGACTGCAAAAGTATTAGAGGCAGTAGGCTATGGCATAGTTGTGTTACCTACAGTAAAACGACTTCACATGGTGAAGCTCTGGCTTCCTTTTGTCCGGACGATGAAGCCTTTAGTCGATTCCGTCTCCGAGGAAACTGAGGATGATCTCACACTAAAAGTCGATAGCGAGATATGGCAATCTTTGGAGTCAGCATTTGTTGCTATTATACTTACATTGCCATCAGTTGATCAGACAGATATTTTAACAGAGTGGTTGGAAAATCAACAGATTCGATATCCAGACCTCACCGAGGCATTTGAAGTTTGGTGTTACAGGTCCAAGGTAGCTAAGCGAAGGCTGGCAACACTTGGGGAAGAACACAATACAGCTAAGGCAGTATGACTTCTCTCTTCTTTTGCCAATTCTAGGATTTAGCTATCCTCCTTTTTCGCGTCACTGATTATATGCTGAAAACTTTCTTTTATTCTTTTGAGTTATAACCTAGCTGAATTGGTAAGACATCTTAAAATGGCCTAGCTTCTGTAAAGTGACCTCTATTTTTGTCCCCTCTCCATGTTTTCATGATTATATTTTTATGAAGTATATCAATCACTTTCAGCAATATGCTCGGAACTCGAAAAAACTGGAGTTTTGCCTTGAAACTGTATACCAAGTGATGATTGATGATAACTTATGTTCTTGCATTTGAAAGGTTTCTCCTATAGAAATGACAACTGATGTTCTTGGCCATATCTGAATCTGCTTGTTAGTTATTTGGAACTAGTTCTGTTTTAGCTTTCTTTTCGCTTAGAAAATTAACTGAACCTTCTCCTTTGTAGTGCTTCCTTTGAGCTGGTAAGGCAGATTATGTTGCTCGGACTTTCCAAAAATGTCGGTGGGTGTTCAGATTCTTCAATACTAATGTATTTTTGTAGGATCTGTCACGAGTTCATCGACATTCTTGAAGAGTCCGAGCAAACATAGAATGCATATGGGTTATCCTTATGCTAGTGCATAAATTGTTGCTAGTCGTTTGAGTGAGTCGTTTTGCTATGAAACATGAACCACTTCTACTTACATTTGGCTATTTTCCTTGTTATCTTGCTATCATTTTTTTTTTCTTGCAACCCTACCTCGAAAACTTTTCTTTTGAGTCGAGGGTCTATCGGAAACAACATCTCTACCTCAGAAAGATAGGGGTAACGTCTGTATACATCCTATCCTTCCCGACCTCACTTGTGGGTGTGTATGTATCTCCAAGCTAGGGGTAAAGATAATAATTCGGTTCGTAGACAAGCTATGACAATAAGTCAGGCCCCACGCTATCATTCCGTCAATTTGACACCCGTCTAGTTGATTCATTAGCTTTGCGATCAATTATTGAGATAAAATAATCGATAATACTATTAATGTGGTGTGATATTTTTCAATACGAATCAAGCCCACTATGTAACTTTCTGTTATTAATGTGAGATTTTATTCGCACACTCAACATTTACATCTTGTCCTTTCAAGAATCTTGTTGGTTGTAACACGTAATAGTATATACAATTCAGAAATTGCTCTTAGCTTTAGATTTAATGGTGAGAGCACAACACATGACATGTGAATTACTCATATATCACGAGTTCAAACCCTGATATAGACTAAAAGAAATGGTATTTAAATTTTAGAGAATGATAGAGGAATTACCCATTTCAACTATATGCTAACCGACTACAAGAGATTTCTCGTTCACATATATTAATAGGCACTAAATACAGTATTAAAAGAAAAAATTAAAGAAGATTCAGATAAACCCTTTCGTCCCTCTAACTCCACCCCTATGTAAAGGTGTGAAAAAATAACTTGCATTTGGGTCAAGAATCAAATAACCCTATTAATCATATAGTGGAAAGAACAATTAGGTGCAAATAAAAAAAAAAGAATCACAAAAGCAAGATTATTTCAAAAATAATTGATAGCAACATAAGAGAGAATACTTTAAAATGCTCTTTATTTTTATTTTTTTCCCAAAAAAAAGCAAGTGAATAAGTATTCTAATCTAACAAGCAATTTCCCAAACAAAGAAAAAATTCCAATAACAAAATTATTCTCTATGTAATTTGTATCTATAATTAACTTTGTTAGGTTCATTTCATTTTCAAATGATTTTTTTTTTTTGGGGTGTTTCATAGAATAATAATGGCTATGTTCTGTTAAATTTCCACTCATAAAATTCTTTGATAGTAAAGTTTGAAGATAATTCAAATATTGATATTATTCTAATTAGGTGTTTATTCCTTCTATTTGTACATAGCAACTTGAAATTTTCATGTGTAACAAGTTATGTTGAGATTTGAGATGATTTTTTTTATTTATATTATAATTAATATGAAATAATGACTTCAATAGTTTTAAATAAAAAAAAATATTTATTCAGAAGTTGTTGTTTACATCAAACAAATGAATATAAATATGTGTCTTGTATATTAACAATTGCAATTACACGTTCCGATCGATTTATTATACTTGAACAAGAAAAATCATATAAATATTTCATATTTAGTTATATGTAGTAGTAATATATTATAGTAAAAAAATCTCTAAGTTCAAAATCTTGACTTTCTAAAATTATCTCTAGGAGGGAAATGATTTGAATATTTTTTTCACAAAGCACATTCATATTCATACGAAGAAGTCAAGGAAATTCAACATCTATTATATATACAGTAAATATGGAGAAGTAAGCATACGAAAAAAAGTCAAGGAGATTCAATATCTACCATATATACAGTATAATTTTCGACGAATCACTCAACCCCTGACTCAAACATGCATTCATTTTGCTAGGGAATAAAACAACATTAAAACAAAGTTACTAGTAATAATTTATTTATTTATTTCCATCTGGTGTCCGATAACCACATTGGAACCCGACTAAATCTGTATTCGCGCTGGATAAGTCCCACATTGGGGTAAATCGCTTCTTAACAAAGATGACTTCATACCTCAGGACTCGAACATGAAACCTTGATCTATGATTGAACATGGAAAGAGAATTAACAAAGATTGGCTAAAATGGATGGAGTATTATTTTTTTATACCATCCAAAATAACTATTTTTTTTCCACATCCAATATAACAATCCCAAAATTAATATACAAACCCTCAACCATATATATCTTCTAGAAGTAGCCTAGAAAATCTATCTATTTTGAAGAACTTAAATGGTTCTTCATCTCCAATGTATAAGGACTATGTAACTATGTAAAACTTGTTTCTTGATTCTTTACACTACCATGATGATAGAATGAGAAACAATATACTAAAAAGATGATTTTTTTGTTGTTTAGCGACAGAAGTTGTCAGTCGCTAATTCATCATGTTCTTGTTTAGCGACATACAGTTGTATGTCGCTAATACATGTTCATGTTTAGCGACAAAAGTTTTCAGTCACTAATACATTTTCATGTTTAGCGACGGAAGTTATCTGTCACTAAATCATGTTCTTGTTTAGCGACTGAAGTTTGTCTGTCGCTAAATCCTGTTTTTGTTTTTGTGATCAGGCAACAAAATCTGGTAACAAGGGTGCGGCGAACCTCTTTCTGTTTTGAATGTTGAAGTTTTCGTAGACACTTGATGTTGAGTGAGCTGATGTTGGTGTGTTTAAGCTACCAAATTCATGATTTGGTTCACCAATTTCGACTCCTCCTCTTCCGATTTGGATGTTTTGTGTCGGAATTGGAAGGAAACTGTGGTGTGTTGCTGACATTGAGAGGTTTTCGTTATGTGGTAGGCCAAGAGTGAGTGAAACTGTGCCACTGGTTGAGTATGGTGCTGAGAATTGCTCGGTGCTAAACCGAGCAATTTCTCCAATGGGATAGGCTCCGAATCCTCCCATGAAGTTCATCGGTCCTCCCATTAGTGAGAATCCGTCTCTGTCCTGCCTATCATCACCAAACTTCATCGACATTTGTTCCTCGTTAGGCTTTACATCCATGTTGATGGATGGAATGCTGTTTGGTGAATGCAACATCTCGTTGCTTCTCGGTTTCTTTGGACTCCCTTGAGTAATGTTGATGCTTTCGATCTCTGGTGATCCAATGAGGTTGAAACCAGCAGACTGATTACGGATGTTCATACCGATAGGGGGTATGGACATGGCGTTGGACATTGGCATTGGTGAAGCAGGGTTGTGTTGGCGCAAATGATTGTCCTGTTTTGAAACAAAACTCTTGTTTTGGCTATCTGAACCAGGGCTTTTGTCTTGTGTAGCAATGGATCTTGATGTTGTTGAATCTTCGTTCTGTTCGCCTAATTTGCTCGTCTTTTCTTGACCCAACCCGTTCTGTTCGTGTTCTTTTATCTCTTCCAAGTACATCTCTTCCACCATTGGCTTCCAAAGACGAACTCGAGCATTGATGAACCAATTCGACACCTGAATTGTCCAAAAACAAAACTTTGTAAAAACCAAAAACGGAGAATCCAAGAGTCGATTTCTCAGATGGTCACTCAACTAATAGTTATTATCTCAGAATGTCACTCTCTTTGTTGAAGTAAGATGACTTTCTGATATAATAAGTACCAGTTAAGTGACCATTTGATTAATCAACTCGAGAATCAAAAATGACAATGTTGTTATCAGTTATCACTGACCTGACTCCTAGTTAGCCCTGTTTGTTTTGCTAGCATCATTTTGTCTGAATCCTTGGGATAACTATACAAAACAAATTGCCACAATGTATCAAAATATAGTACTTTTAACTAAGCTATGTTGTTCGGACTCTTCAAAAATATCGTCAGGTATGTGTCGGATCCTCAAAAAATCAATGCATTCTATGAGGATCCGATGCTGGTGCGACAACGTTTTTGAAAAGTCCGAGCAACATAGCTGATGAAAAAGGGTTGTTTCGTGCTTACGGATGGAGGAAATGTTCAAAGAGCCAAGCGCGAAGAACAGAAACAGCTCGTTCGGGCAATCCTCTCTGAGGTCTCCAAGCATTATTCTGGATCATTCCCAATTGTTGCAAAGCCCTTTGTTGTCTTAGCTGATTATCAACAAATTTAAGCCTTGAACCTTCAATCTTCCCTCCCAAACTATCCTCTTCGCCTAACGTCTTGCTTGCTGATCGTATTTGGCCAATTATCGCGTCCTTAAGACACCTAAATTGCTTCGAAATCGTCTGCAAAGCCAATGCTGTATATGTTTTTGCTGATCCAATACCAGCAGCTTGCTCCAACCAATGTATCACCGACTGCATTTGGTGATGATAATGTCTATACCTCTGCTCCACCTATATAACAACACCCAAAATCGAGCCGATATTTAGCTTTATATCAAAGATTTCGAAGAATTTTTTTTTCGAAAAAATAAAAAAATCTTTAATTTTTTGCGTTTACAAGATTGTCAGGACAGTGCCCTGACGAAAGGAAACAGTTTTGAAGTTCTGGTCTTTATCATTTGACAGATACTTTTTTGCTCTTAGTGTTATTATTATTTTCAGTAATGATATGATGCAACTTTTTTTTGATAGAGACCATACTCTTACTATCTTGGAAGAAGGCCAAAAACCTATGTTGCTCCGGGAAAAAAAAATGTCAGACCGCATGTCGGATACTCCAAAAATAGTGCATTTTGGAGAATCTGACATGAATACGGCAATAATTTTGCAGAGTCCGAGCAACATTACCAAAAAACTATAAATACTTGTTGGAAGCCGAAAAGGCCACAATTGTGACAAACAAAGAACACAAAGAAGAAGTTGGGTATTCGCGCTATTGACTAATTTTAAGATTCTGATATGACACGGATGCAACAACATTTAAGCGAGTGCTAAGAAAAAGACAACAAGTTTACCTCGTCAAGCATGTTAACAAGTTTTGCTTTCTTCATCTGAATTTCTTGCCTCTCCGCCGTACTTAGCTCAGTTGTTGGAGTTCCGTCTTTGTCTGCTCCTCCATCTATCTGTCCATCCAAATCGGCCATATTCTTCGATTTCTTGACATCATTATTAACAACAACATCAGTACTATTAGTACTTTTCATTGATTTTCCAACATTTACAACTTCATCAAGTAGCTCTTGTGCTGCCTTCATGTATTTAGAACTCAAAGGTACACTACTAATACTCTGTTGCTGTTGTATCCCGGAAGCCGAAGCCGAACCCGTAGGCGAAGAAACAATCTCACGCGCCACCGTGAAGTTCCCAAACCCCGGCTGCTGGGACGAGGACAGGCTAAGTGAAAGCCCTTGCTGCTGCTGCTGATGATGATGATGATGAGCGCGTGTGACCTCACGCGCCGCCGTGATGTCATTAGCCGGATTGTAAAACCCGTACTGAGACGATCGAGCTTGGAAGCCGTGAAGGGCGGAGATTGACTCGTTGTTGTTGCCGGAGTCTTGAGATGGGGCGGCGAAGGCGAGAGGAATACCGACGAATTGCTGTGGCGGCGGCGGAGGTGGTGGCGCGTGAGATAAGTTTATTGAATTTCCAAGAGGATTGGAGTTGAAGAAAACTATGTTGCTGCTGCTGCTTCCACCTGGCGGCGGCGGTGGTGGCGGCGCGTGGTGATGTTGTGTTTCAGAAAATCCAACATATCCAGGATTCATTAGTATTAGAGTTTGTAATCCATCATTTCCTCCTTGTATTTCTGAATTTCCATGAAAATAAGATGCCATTTTTTCTTCTTTTTTTTTATTTTTTATTTTCTCCACAATAAACAAATAACACCAACTAATCTGAAAAAAAAAAAAAATTAAGTTAAAGTCAAGTCAAGTAAGTCCACATATATCATTTTTTCCAAAATAAAAAGGCAAAACATACATATATAAATACAAAAACATCTCAAATAGTATCAGAGCCAGCGTTTTCATTAAGAAATTTAAAATATAAAGAAGTAAATACACAAAAAAAATAATAAGGAATTCAGTATCTACTATATATATATATATATATATATATATATATATATATATATGTAGTTGATGGCTACAAATTACGACTTTAATAGCAGAGACATGATTTTCATCAAAAGAGTTCATAAAAATAAATTCTGACATTATCTACGATATGATTTTGTTCCTCTAGCTCCGCTCCTGATTATTACGACTAGGTGGGTAATTTTTTTTTTACCTAAATATGGTAAGATTCCTAAGTAAAAGTGGTTATAATTTTATGGTAATTATGATATGTACCTTTTGTTGTTGAAGACAAGAAGCTACCTAGCTGAGGTCCAAAAATTCAACCCATTCACACTTTGTAACACTTCAAAATTTACAAAAATGGCAAAATAAACCTGAAAATTTATTTAGTAATATGTTAATATAATTGTAATTAAAAAAATACTTAATGTAAATTAAATTAAATTTTCTTGATAAAAAAAAAAGAATTATGAAAAGGATTTGTAAATTAAAATATGGGTTTTACAAAATTTGTAAGTGCACGTGGTGTATTATAATCTGACAAATGGAAGAAATGAAGAATAATTTATTTTTGGTTAGAGTGACACAGATAATCATAACAGATTTTTTAGAGAGAGAAAGGAAATACACACAGTTATGGCTGAAATTACATGAGAGAGAAAGTTCGTATACGAGTTCGGTCAAATCTAATAAATTTTATTCAAATAATATATTTATGTTAATAATTCGTTAAATAAATATATATAACTAGTAAATTTAGAATTCAATTATAATAGTTAGTATAAAATTCAGAAATTTTATTCAAATAATATATTTATGTTAATAATTCGTTAAATAAATATGTATAACTAGTAAATTTAGAATTCAATTATAATAGTTAGTATAAAATTCAGAAATGATAAAGTTGAAATCTTAGTTTCGAAAAAAAATCAAGAAAGGGAAAAACAAAGTACTCTTTATAATATTTTTTGAGGAACTCTATTGTATCCATCTATAGATTTATGAATCAGTAATGATAAAAAAAAATCAAAAATAATTTCTCTTGATAAGGTGAAGAAAAAGGAAAATACTAAACGAATTCGATTGAACTCAATAATTTATATTTATATTTATCTTAAAAACTCCATCTAACATGCAGAAATTATCAATTTAGAATTCAAAATTCAAAAACTTCAAATTTTAGATCGGCCTTTGAGTCGTGACAAAGCTAGAGTGTCGGTTATACGAATTTAATTGAACTCAATATTTAGTTTTGTTTCAAAATTTGTATTTGCTTTAAAAAATCATTTCAACATATAGATTAATTTAGAATTCAGTAACTTAAAAGGTTACAAAACTTATAACCTTTCGATTCTGGATCCGCCTCTGAACAGTGGCGGAACTAAAGTGTCGGTTATGGATTCAATCAAACTCAGTAGATTTTTTTCAAAGTATACTTACAAAAATTCATTCAACATGTATAAATTATCAATTCAGAACTCAATAACTCAAATAAACCAAAATTCAAGACTTATGAACTTCAAATTCTGACTCTATTTTTATTAGTCAAAATAAAAAAGAAGAGATAAGAAGAGTAGAGAAGAGAAAACTCGTAAACTACAAATTCTGTATTTACATCGTTAATGAGTGAAGAAGTACCATACCTGAATAATAATATTTTTGATATTATTATTATTATTATAACTTTCTTTTTCTTCTTTCTTCTGATTTGACTCAGCTTTTCAAATCA
Organism: Solanum etuberosum; assembly: GCA_029582245.1. Taxonomy (NCBI): domain Eukaryota; kingdom Viridiplantae; phylum Streptophyta; class Magnoliopsida; order Solanales; family Solanaceae; genus Solanum; species Solanum etuberosum. Next base: position 101,385 of record JAJONR010001256.1, on the reverse strand, counting down.
TTTGATGCAGCCATCAGCAGAAAGAAATAAAAATTCCATCTTCTTCTGTGTGAAGTGATGAGAGCTAATAAAAGTACTCAACTTTTTAGAGAGAGAGAGGAGAGAGAAAGAAAGAAAGAAAGAAAGATGTGGATGTGTGTATGTGAGTTAGTGTGTGTTTTTGCTTATATATAAAAATAAAATATACTTTTTTTTATTTTAATTTATGTACTCGTAACCTGCGCTAGACAAGTTCGGTGCGACAAGCTCGATCCAGAAGGTAAATCTCTTGTTTTTGTTGGTAAGGGATTTCGAATTTGAGACCTCGAACATGGAAGTACTAAAGTCAAACTACTGAGCTACCTTGAAAGGTAATTTCTATGGTATAGTTCGAATTTCAAAAATCACACTGTTTAATTTTAAGCCTAAATACAAAGAGGGAAGGTGTTATTGATGAATGGAAATAATCTCACGTTGGTAAGGAATGAGATTTCTGGATTTCTTATAAAGTTTGGACAATATCTTTTATTGAGCTAGTCTTCTAACGTAAGGGAGTGACGAATGGAAATCCTTCTTTTTTGAGCTAGTTTTTGATGTATGAGTTAGGGTCAAGAGTTAATTTGACATGATATTAAAGTTAGATTTATCTGATCTTAGCCCTTTGAGAGACTGATTGAATGGGGGTGAAAATATTTTCGATATTTATTAATGTGCACACTCCAGTTCGAAAAAAAATATATTCTAACATGAGGGATTGACGAATGGGAAGAATGGTCCATGAATGTGTACGCTCCAGTCTGAAGAAATAAAAAAGGTTCTGACGCAAGGGAGTGATGAATGGAAAGAACCTTACATCGATAAAGGATGAGATCTCTAGACTCGTTATAAGGCATGAACAATCCTTCTCCCATTGAGCTTATAAAGTTACGGATTTAATTTGACATAACTTTAACTCTATAGCTTTATCTTAAATTATGTATTTATATTAAAATAAATTTAATATGATAAAAATAATTTATCAGAACCCAATTGTGATTCAAAATTCATAAATTAAATATTTCAACTTTGCCTTTAAATTAGAACATATAATTTTTTTTAAATATTATAAATTATAATAAAAAATACAAAATAATTATAATTTTTTTTATTTAACTCTCAAAATTAATATAGTATCACATAAATGTGGACGGAGCGACGTATCCATCATCAAAGATCAAAGGTGTGTCAGAAGAAACAAACAGATGAAAAACGAGGTAACGTCCACTTCCACTAACCTCCCTTTTTTCTTCTTTAACAATAATAATTATAAGGATTTAACATATAATTTTACCGTTTTTAATTTATATGATAGTATTTGACTGAATATAAAAAAAAATTAGTTTTTTTTATAACTTATGATTATAATAATTTTTTAAGAGTATAATAATAAAATCTAAAATTAAATTATTTAATATTAAAAAATATATCATATAAATTAAGAGAACATGAAATATGATATGAACTTGAAGTGATAAAGAAAAAAAAAGAGAGGTAGGGTTGAAGAGATAGGGGAGAGGGCCCTATTGTCATTATTGATTTGTGTTGGCAACTTGGAAGAAGATAATTGTGAAAGAAATTTAGGACCTACATTTATGAAAATTTACTTTTGACTTAGTTTAGCATCGAGCAAATTCAGAATTTAAAATTTATATACAAAATAATATTATAATAATAATTAATTCAAATAAGATTCGATTAAAAAATACTAAGTTCATGTGAGTTTTACTCTTCGCCTTTTATCTATACATCTTTAATTGGATGGTTGTTAATTATTGTATTGTATCATATTGTTACAATAAATATCATTTTGTTTTGATTTTTAGTTAAATTTTATTATATTGTATTATTAAAATTTGTTATTGTAGCGTTGGAATTTTATATATATATATATATATATATATATATAACGATTGATTAGTATGATTTGTATTGTCGTCTTGTTTTTCATTTTGTCTTTACTTATAATTTACTTTCCCTGGTCTTTATTTAAATTTATGTGATACTTTTTACTTTTTATTTCATTAAAAAAACAACGTATTCTTATATATAATAAAACTTACTTTTTACCATTTTATATCCATAGAAATTTCTAATAATTTATTATAAATCATAAGTTTCTTTATATCTTTTTCTCTTTATATAAATTAAGACAGAGGAAATAATGTCCTAACACACCCTTAACTCTATTTCATAGTTTATTGTTTTTTTCTAATATTATAATTTATTATTTAAATTGATGAAAGGAAACAACAAAACATATCCAAATATATATTATATTCATCAAAATAAAATAATACATTAACACTACAATACGATATATTATGAGATAATGTGTATGACAACTATTCAAACATATCATTCATAAGGTTTGAATTTTTTTAATCATTTAAATAGTATGTCATGTTTTAGAGCACAAGCTTCAAATTTATAATTTCTATTCTTTCTTTTTTTTAAAAAAAAAAGTTTTAGATAAGCTTTTCAATGGGCCTAGCTACTATATAAAAATTTATTTATTTTCACCCTTCTCATTTTCTACTTTTTTATTTTTTGTGGTTGGATGTAAAGAGTATGATGATAAAGCAACTATATATTATAATGCCAAGAGACACTGGGCCAACCACCATAAGACCTACTTAATGCCCTAAAAAGTCATAATATCATTATCTTCATATTTCTTTTTTTTTTTTACAAAAAAAAACTCCAAATTAAAAAATATATGTGATTATAATAATAAATAGAAAAAAAAATAATATTTAAAGTAAAGTTTTAAAAAATGTATTTAAAAATTGAAATTTTGATTGAATATGTATTTAACTTTAATAAAAAGGTAAAATTTTGCGAGTTTGAAATTATTTTTTTACTTAAAATACTGATCAAGATCACTTTTCATATAATTCATCTTTAAAATAATTTTGAAAAAATTAATTCAATATATAACCAAAGATTCTTTAACAAACTAATCAAGACTACTTTTCATACTTGTAATTCATTTTCAAAATGATTTTGAAAAAATCAGTCCAATAAATAATTAAACACTGTTTTTTTAAAAAAAAAAAAAATCTATGGACAAATGACTTCTAAGAAATATATATATATATATATATATTTTACAAAATTCAAAAACTATATGTTGAGTCCAGCTATATATCTACTTTTTAAAAAAAATAGATTAATAATTCTTACGTGACTTTTGCTTGTGTCAAATATCATTTTTTTCCCCTCCTAATATATAGTACTAATAAATGACTAAACTATCGGTGGTTAACTTGATTAATTTTTTGTTAATAATAAGGGAATCCATTATTTTTTGGGTACGCACAAGGTAAATTTTATTTCAGAATAATAGTCTGTAAATCACATAAATCATATGCGACGAGTTCAATAAAAAAAAGCATGCATAAATGTTTCGAACATGAGATTCCAAAGCGTTTTCTGCTCAACCAACTCGGCCAGGTTATATTTATTTGTTTCTAAAAGGAATAACATGAATGTCTGGCAATAGATTCATGTGTCACCTTTTTTTTTCTCTGATTGATTTATATATTAATATATGTAGATATTTCCTTAAAAGAAAATTTATTTTTTAAATACAAATGAGACAAAAGAATTATACATTGAGTTTCCTAATTGCCAGACAGTATTCGATTTGATTTAAAAGTTCAGTTTTTTTTTAAGGTTTTAATAATTTACTTTAGTTTATTAAAGAGATGAAATATTATTAATTATAAATGGCATTAATTAGAGGACTTAAATCTCCTTTTGGTTAAAGTTGTTGCCATGATAAGATTGTCTGAATTATGACTATAAAGGATGTCATAAATAAGGATAAATTAAAATTATATTATTTATAAATATTTCTTTAAAATAATATTTATTTTAAAAAATATATATCAATAAGAAAATAGTGATTGATGGTTGACGATCTTCTAACAAAGATAGATTGGTCACTAATCACTAGGAAAGTAGAAAAGAAAAAGATCATGTGAGAAAGATCATCTGGACCATTTCGTGTAGTTAGTTAGAAGATAAATTGATCACTTCGAAAGTAGAAGAGAAGAAGGGTGTGAGACAGATCATCTAAACCATTTCGCGTAGCTAAGGAACAAATTTGAATTACTTCACATAATTCATAAGTAAATTTAAATCATCTCCCTTGAAAATAGGTTCATGTACCGTTGAAAATTCAACATTTTCCCTTAGTCAATAAAAACAAATTTAGCTCATTTTTGTACTATAGAATAGATCTGGTCTTAATTATTAATGAAGGTAAAATAGTAATTTAAATTATTTTATAAAGTTCAGAAGCAAATTTGACCGTTTCATTTTGGTGTGATATTGGGGATGGGGTGGATATAATTACTATTTTAAAATCCTTTTCACATGTATAACATATATCGAAGTACAAGAAATTATGATTGGATTTTTGCATGAAAGAAATAGTATTTTTCACTTAATATTTCTACTATATAATAATAAAATAATGTGATTATTGTCAAGTTGAGCACCATATAATATTTCATAAGTACTTCACCAGATGCCTAGTGGATTTTTATTTAAATAATTTTTTATAAATATTGAGGATGTTGTTATAAGCTTGGTTCCTATTTTATTGTGTTGAGACAAAATTTTGGATTCTTCTATTTTGTACGTGGAGCACTAGATTTGAATCCATTGGTTGAGGAAAAAGACTCAATCCAAAGAGTATTTAATGTTCTAAGAAATTTCCTTTCACTTTCTTAAGAATATACCTAAACGATTAATCTGGTTTGTGATGAAATGACTCGGGATTTTTTTATTCTTGATCTGAAATTTTGAATTTTTGAGTTTCTGCGATTGAAATAAATTCAATTAGACCTCAAAGACTACAACAAACTTTTTTACAAATAAATAAATAAATTATGTTAATGCTTTATATCTTCTCTTTTTCCCTGCCTATGTTTTGGCATGTTGTAAGTGGATTTTATATGACTTTTTAACTACATCTTTATATTGGAAAATAATTTAAAAGAGAAAAGAATATTATCTTTAATCGATCATGACAATACTTTTGACAGCACAAGTGATATTTACTTCTATTTTTATTTATGTAAATCAATTTCCTTTTTTTGTTGCACATGTAAAAATATAAATTTATATTAAAGTCCACTAAAATTGTAACAAATATATTTTTGAACCTAGTACTTTCTAATAAAATTGCAACAAATACTATGTATAAATATCTGAACTCATAATTTTAAAAATATAATGAGTTTAATATCAAGAATCTTATTTATATTTATCGAAATTAAATTCTAGATATGCCTCTGAATCTGTATCATGAATTATTTTTATTTTTTAAAAAAATGATAACTTTTGTAAAAATTAACATAGGTTTTTGTCACACTTGTCATGGTAACATACCTATATGCATGGAGTTATGACATCATAAAAAATAATTTTCTACTTGGTTGTGATTGCTTTTTTTCTTTCTTCTTTTTTTATTTACACATACATAGGTAATTAGTTGAAAAAATGATTGATGGATGTGGCACTTTTTGTAGTAGTATTATGCATGAAATAGAGGAGATGAAGAAATTGAGTTCTTTGTAATATGATATACTTATTTTTTCGGATAATTATGATGTCCAAGTCAACTTACACACATCTCAACAGGTATATGATAACATAAATGTCTTAATCAATATGTATGGTAGATACAAGGTATAGTTATATGCTTTAATGTGATAGTACTTGGTGCACTACTAGGAAAAGAGATTTTCCGTATTGTGAATTAATGAAAATTTTATGTTATAAAACATAATTTTTTTAACATATTTTTATTGAACCAACTCACTGAAAAAATGTGTGGTGTGAGAATTTTGAGACTTACTAGTCAAGAATCTCCTCATTTCCCATGTTTATATATGTTTGTACATATTCTATTGCCAACAAGGTGATAATCAGAGGTTAAGTTAAAATTTAAAGTGTATGGATTTATATCTTTTAAGATAACTAAATAATTGTGTACATATTTAATGAGTTTCTTAAGACATTTACAAGATTTGAACTAAAGTTACTGAGTTCGATCGAATCCCCTAGCTCTACGCTAGCTTCGCTCTTGGCGTGATTGACTTATCTACCGGATATCGGTTGTTATTTTTCTTTTCCAATGGCCACATGATGTATGTAGAGGCAGAGTCATATAGGGCTGAGGGGTTCATCTGAATCCTCTTCGATAGAAAACTATATTGTTATATATAATTATAATTATTTTTATCTATAAATAGTAGATAATAAACCTCTTTCGACTTCTTCAAGTGTTTACTTATTCATATTTTGAACCCTCTTAATGAAAATTTTAACTCTATTGTGATGTACGTGAACCTTACTTATACCTTTGTGGAGACTTTTCGATAGACCTTCGGATCAAAAGAAAAACTTTCTAAGTTTATTGATGCAATATAGTTGTTAAATTTCCTCTAAGCCAAAACATGCTAAAATGATAAAAAAAGTGAAAATTGAATAGTACCAATTGTACTCTTGTAATTGTTTTTCTTGTTTTTGGAATAACAACTTGACTATGTGAATCAAAGGGGATTTTGCTTTTTACACATATATATATGGGTCCATGTCTTTATTAGCCACAACAAGAATTGGTTCTTTTTCATTATTTGTTTGATTCTTTTGCTTTGCATAGAAACTCATCCAAATACTTTGCATTTAAAAAAAAAAAAACTTGGTTTCTTCCCAAAGAATATAATAACAAACCCCACCAAAAAGCAATTAACATAACCAAATTAATTGTGTTATATTCCCAATTTGTGGACTCCACAATCCACCAAATTACTTACCTTCACTCTCCAATTCTCCTCCACATGTAAATTTTTTTAAAAAAAATTGTTTTTCTAATAGGCTACCCTTTTTTTGAATTTATTTTCAACAAAAAAAAATATTGATATTTAAAAAGATCTTGAGACATATATTGAAGTTTAATATTAAAAATATTATGGTTCCATTCATAATAATATTTCAATATTCACTATCCATTCCACAAACGATACGAGAGACTAACACTCCTTGTCACACTAGGGTTGAAAACCTAGTGCGTGGATCAAGAACGTAACAACATTGGTGGTGAACAAATTGGGATGAGTATGATTTGTATATCATGTAAAGATATAGCACCTTGTTTAACTCAACTTCAAAACTAGCTTAGAAGGAGATAATTGTCAAGTTCATATAAGGAAATCAATTAGCCATCCAACAACCGATGTGGAGTCTTATTAGTTACATTTCAATGCTATATAAACTTGATTTTAATTTATATACATTATCACGATTTTTTTTAAAAACATTACACTATTAAATTTCGTAACAGATATTTATAGATAAATTTTGTTAAGATGTCTGCTTTATAATGTTAAAAAAAAAATTGCTTACTACGATGAATAAAAACAACCTAATATTTCAAAATTTTATTTGATTGACGATATATAAAACTTAAACTCCAGAAAATTGGGCAAATTTTTTATTACAAGTTATAATGAGCCTATAGATGGGCTAATTTGTCAATAAAGAAGAGACGCTAATGTAGACTAATTAAGTTTGGTTTCTTATGATTGGTTCATAAAATAATCAATCATGTGCCCAAAATTTCTAATTTATTTATTAGGTTGAACCACTTTTATCTCATAAGGACGGCCTAAGTGCATAAATATCTGATTTTGGAATATCATCGTTTAAGTTATATTCGTAATACATAAAGAATAGTAAATATATTTACTTCGAAATTTTTTCAGACATGTGATATCTAATGTTTTATTAGGTTGAATTCTAAATACGTATGACTAAACTTTTAGCATATGTGGCTCAATTCAGTCACACGTATATGAACTTCATGTAATATCTGAACTTATTTATAGAAGTCGACTTCTAGCCTTTTATTCTCTATCGCTCTCGACTGAGTAGACGTGTAAGTAATTTTTAAAATAAGTATAAGTTAAATAACAGTGTTCATGTCACGATCCAAATTCACAAGTCGTGATGGCATCTATGTTCCCAACCAATAGGTAAGCCAACCCAACATATTTTAACTAACTAATGAGGTAAAAAGTAAACAACGAGTAAAAGTCTCCAACACTAAGTTCTTTATAAATATGAAATGCGGAAAACTAAAATACCATCCCAGGAATTGGTGTCATAAGTACAAGAACTTTTAAATATGATGCAAGTCTGAAACTAAATGACAAATCCAAACATAAGGAATATCCTGTCTGAATACTAAAACAACAGAATAAATAAAAGATAGAGAGAGGTGCGGGCTACGGAACAGCCAGGCAGCTCACTACAACTCCAAGATACTTCAAGCTCGGACTCAAAAAGCTCCACGAGAGGTGCTCGTATTAGGAATTGAATCTGCACCACAGAGAGTGCAACAAGTGTAGTATGAGTACGAAACCACGTGTACCCAGTATATCTCATAGACCGATAACAAGGAAGTAGTGACGGGAGTTCATGTAAGAAAATCAGTTCTTTACTTATACAAGTCTATGTTATACTTACCAGTCAAGTTTCAACAACTAAGGATAATCAAACTTCACGTAATGTACAACCACCAATACAACACATAATCATCAAGAATGAAGGATGTCATGAGATGCAATGCAATATGACACCATGAAACGATATGTCTCAGATACCAAGTACTCTCTCAACCGTATATACATGATACTCCTCGGAAATACATCGAGAGTTCATGACCCATGGGGGACTCGCGAGGTCCATATACCGACACAGACGATCTCCACGTGCCCAAATTATAATCTTAATATCTCACCTTCCCCAGCACGGACGATCTCCACGTGCCCAACTTATACTCAATTTCATGTCAATGCGTGTGCACAATATGATATCAATGAAAAGGGATGATGATGCATCTCAATCAAATATCAATATGATATGTAATCACCTCAGCTATCACAAGTATACATGTTCAAATAAGAACACAATCACACATAATAAATCAGTCAATAATATATCAGCTAATGCCCATATGCTTTGGCATTCTCGGATTACAATCCGCATTCTATAGTAATAAACTCTCCCTTTATAACACCGGTACTCGTACCAATGTCCGTCACACCATTGGTACGAGACCCCCATCTTCCGCCCTTACCCATGGTCTATTCTATTTTTAATCTTTAATTAGAAAAACGTCCTTCAACGAAGTCTGAAAGTCTTAACATACCTTGAATGCCGAACACGTGCCACAAATCCTCAAGATTTTTCCTTTCCTTTTCGCAAAGCTTCAGAACGTTCCCAATCTACCAATTATGCAATATTTGTAAGCACACGAGTTCATCGACACCCATATTATTATATGTCTATCCTAGACCCAAAAACTCACTCATATCTCTAGCCAAGCTCCTAATTTTGATATAATTTATATGTCAAAAATCATATTTGCTAAATTTCAAGCCTAGGATTAAGCCTCAATCTCTCCAAATATCCTAAATTTTAATGTTAATCATATAATATGCACCTAATAATTAATTACCTATATCAATATATTAAAACTTGAATTATATTTAATGTGATACCCAATAAAAATTTTAAACCCAAAATCGGATTAACCTTGACAGCGAATAGTGTGCAAACTAATTCATACTATACAGATCAAACTCATCAGAATCTAATGTGTCCAATGATTCAGTAATCATTGGCCATCAGTACTTCAAAGGAAACTAAATACTCATAGTTATCAAATATTTCAAAATTTTCATTTAAATTTTACGGAAAGAATCAAAATAATTTTAGTTCTCAAAATGACCTAGCGGGTCGTTACCGTCCAAATAAAATATGCCATGAAATTTATACAACAATATCCTGCAATCATATAAAAAGCAAGATTAAAGTGCAAAAATCTTTATTTTTATAAATGAAAACATGAAAAAGAATTGTTTTTCGTAATCTTATTTGCCATAGCATGCTAGACAAAAGTTGCCAAACTTTTAGAAAGTATGGAAAATGTTAAAATTTATAATTAAAGTATCAATCTAGTTATCTTTATTGTCTTCGTATTATATTACTTGATCCCTGTAAATTTGGTGTCCTTAAGAAAGCATTGATTAGATGTGTATTTTATTAAGCATTGATTAGATGTGTATTTTACTAGATTAACTCTATTATTAATGATTTAAAACTTTAAATTTGACTATTATTACTTTACGTAGTAATTTAATACCAAATGTTGAGAGAGAAAATATAATAATATTCACTTAATTTCGTACATTAGACAAGTTAATTAAAATAACTATTTTTAATATGAGACAATAAGAATCTCTCTATTATCTCTTTCTCATTTCAATCTATCAGATCAAATAAATGTTTTATTTCACTTATTCATTTTCGTAAATTAAGAGAGCTTTATTATTTTTAGCCCTATACTATTGTTAATACTAAATAATTACATAAAGTAGGAATAGTCAAATTTAAAGTTTCAATACATTATTAATAAAATTTATTTAATAAAATCAGTGTTTTAAAAGGTGGGGGAGCGAGGCGGAGTGTTTTATGCAGCACAGGGCGAGACGTAATCTCTGAGACATGGGCATAAGTCTCATGGATCTATGGGGCATACATCTCATTTATATTAAATTTTATAATTTTATTGCTAAAAAAATAAGTAAAAGTAAAAACTTTTAACGATTTTACAAATAAATTTTAATAAATAATCAATATATAGAAAATATAATTATAATTGTTATTTGAGAAAGGTATTAATAATCAATAATATAGAGAAAAATATTATAATTACTATTTGAGAAAGGTAACAACTAACCAAACAAAAAATGATAACAACCAAAATAATCGTTAAAATGAAATCATCATCAATCTTCACATTTACTAGTTAGTCCTTCCACCCTCAATTAGTATTTACATTAATTATTGTTTATGTATTTTCAAGAAGAAGGATAAAAAGTGTAAGACTAATGACAAAAAATAAATAAAATTGTCTTAAGAACATAGTGTTATGAAAGCTCTATCTTATCAATTTCAGACACTATTATCTAAAAAATTATTTATAGCAATGTCGTTTTTTATGAAAGTTTATTTATACATTTTAGAAAAAATCACTACAACCTGTAAAAACATGATAGCATCAAATATAAATATCATTACACCAATAAAAAAAAAAGTGATTTAAAGCAAAAATAATTTTAAAACAACAAAAAAAATTACTACCCGGGACATACATTTTTATGCTAGAACTTACGGTTTAGCTCGGGAATTACATTTCAAATTCTAGAACTTACGTCTTATGAATCTACACCTTTAGTTTATGCTCTAAATCATTTTTTATACGTCCCACCTCGAGAGTCGCCCAAAAAATCACATCAATTCCACATTTCCCTATCAAATGAAGAAAATTTTCTGGCAAAAGAAAAAATAAAAATTAAAAACAATAACTAAAATTGACTGGAGAAAGAATCACTTCTGGTAAGTTAGATTTTGGATATATGTGAAGTCACAATCAAGAAGGACTACTTCTATTAGTTATATTTTTCTTTGGAACTTTCATAATTGAATAGTCTAAAAGAAACTCATTATAACTATTACTTTCTCTGTCCCAGTTAATGCGATATTTTTCACTTTTTAAAATTCAAACTATATAAATTTTAATTATTGTTTTAAAATATTTTTCTTTCAAAAAACGAAAAAAATGATATATAAATTGAAACAGAAAGAGCAGTATATTTTAAGCAAAAGCAATCACTATGGATAAAATGGAGATGTTTCGTATCATCCCATAATAGAATTTTAGTATAGAATGAAGTAATGTGACAGTTCACTATTTTTTTAATTATTAATCTAAATACATTGGAAAATTTTAATTGTTTAGAAATTATTTGATTCAAATATTTTTATTTTATTCTTTATGTCATGCTCCTGTATGAAACAACATGGTATATTGAAAGCTACATGACATTTAAGGTTGTTTCGGGTAGATCATCAGTTTAAGTAAAGCATTTTAAAGCAGATTTAAAAAGATAATACAAGTAATAGTGAAGAAGTCATGTTAGAAATAATGAAAAACAGAATAACAAAAATAATACAATAATTGAAGCAAAAGAAATAACATGTGATAATAAAAATTGAAAAACAAAATAATAAAAGAGTACTAATAATAATAATATTAATATGAAAAAAGGCACAAATAAGATGTTCCAAACTATTATCATGCCCTCTCTCATAGAAAAGTGAAATAACGCGCGATTATATATTGATTTTTTATGTTATTAATCCTCAATTTTTATAATATTTTCTCTAAAATTATGTACTCGATAATCATAAGCATTCATGCTCTAAGCATTGTGGAAAATACCAAAAAATATAGTCCAATAAGGTAAAGAACTAAATTAAGATTAACTAAATGAAATCATTTAAACAAATTGTTTTTGGAGGGAACATATATTGAAGAACTTGTGGCAAATATGCATATAAAAACATATATCTTTGAGATACTCAAATCTCAACTAATTTTGTACATAACTCATTGTGACATATGCACTATAATGAAAAGTAAGTCCCAAATTAGTAGTGAAGTCAAAATATTTATTAAACAGATTCAAAATATAAAAATATACATATGTGGAGAAGATAAGAGAGTGATATTTATTGTGTATATATATTTAAAAAAAATTAATTTTGTATATATATAATATATAGTGTAATTTTGTATATATATATATAATATATATAGTAAATTTTCGTAAGTCGACTAATTAAAAATGTTAATTTTCATATAAAAGAAATTGATTTAAAATGTTTAGAATTTCAATTAAAATTAACCAAAGCACACGTATGCAATACGGCATCACTAGCAAAGCCATTTCAGTAGCCGGCTGCTCAGAACGCGTCCACTCCACGCGCCACCTTATGTGACTTTTTCCATTTTTTAAATAATTTTTTTTAAAAAAAAAATAATCTTGTCTTCTTCTTTTTGAAATTTTCTCATAAATTTTCCGCTGAATCGAAATCGGTAATTCGAATAGAAAAAAAGTTATTAATTTATCAGTAATAAGTTATAGTTGATTTGAGGTTTTCTCTTAACAAGTTAACTGATAAATCGATAGTAAATTAATAAATTATATTTATACCATTTGGTATATAATGTCCTTCATTTATAGTTTAGTTTCATAGTTTTATTTTTTATTATCTCAAACTCTCAGTTATTTTATAATTTGTCAGTGTTTGCTTTTAAACAAGATATAATCTGTCAAATCATATGCATGATTCATTTAGTTTATCACCTTATTTCTAAGTAATCAATGATTCTTTTGTGTGTCAAATCTTAATAGTTAAACCAATAACCGAACTAATAACGATCAATAACCGATATATAAATAGTTGATAAGCCAATATCTTAATAGTTTTTATAACGATTTAGCAAGTCCAAAACCGAACCAAACCGATTAACACGCAGCCCTATTTTTGGTCCCCAATTTCATTAACCAAAAATAAAATAAAATAAATAACGTGAGACCCACAGTTACTGTACACGTGTCAAAGAAACAGAACATCTAACCCCACAAATGAGAAGATTCGCACCATATCTTGGGTCCCACAAGTAATCAATTCAACCATTTTTTGTTTTTCATATTTATTTTGGTGTTCCATTAATTTAAATTTGTATCATAAAATTCAACTTTGAACACTAAGGTACTCACTAAAACATAATAGATTTTGTTTTCAGAGTCAAAGGCAAGATATCTAGTTAAAAATAAAGAAATATATATTAGTACATGTTTTCACGTATAGGTAGAATAGTCCGATCTGATCAATTCTCACGCAATGTTTAATACCACCTTGATGCTCGACTAATTTAAAATTCTTCTCCAAAAATCACATTTTATGAGATAAAAATGCTTTCTACTAAGAATTATTTTATTTATTAGAGTTTTTCATTCCAACATCAGAGGTGAAATCAGATTTTAAAATTTATGGTGTTAGATTTTATTTTTAGAATTATTGAATTCTTAACTAATAATATGATATACTCAATGAGTTTTAAAACAAATATGAGATTTGAACAAAAAATACTAGGTTTTCTTAAAAACTAATACAAATAGTTTTACCTCTATTCAATATGAGACCTATTAAAAATGAAATAATACTTATCACCAGATACAGTTTTTGATAAAGTAATAAGGTTTAATCAATTCATTTCTTATTTTTCACATAATATTCTGTATCCGTTTAAATGTTTGATATAACAAGATCACATAACAAGATCACATTACTCTAGTATCAAAAATACAAAATTTAACCGAATTCTTAGCTATTCACCTCTTATCAAATCCGTAATTTCTAATTCTAATTAAAGATGAAAGGATATTTAGCATCCGACATAATTTTTGGTGAGGTGGTAAGGTCTAATCAATTCATTTTGGACTTTTTAAAAATTTTAAAAACTTTTTCTATGTCCCACTTTTGGGTAGAGACGTGTAAAGAGAGTTTTTTTTGGGTCTATGTGTGGAATTTATGTAGAAGAGAAAAGAAAAAATAAATAAAAATGGGACCCTTTTTTCTTAAAAAATAAAATAAAATAAACTTTTTATGATAGATGGGACCCACCAATCACAAAAAAATCAAGAAAGTAACCAATCAGAGTAAAGCCGTGCGTCAATCATCAATCCTCTTTTTCTTTGCTCATATTATCCTTTACTTCATTGTCCGGTGACACGTTTCGAGTATCGACCTAACGTTGTTGGATCGATTACTCGAAACGTTTATATAATTTGAATAGAAGAAAATGATAATATTAAATTATGTGTTAACGAATCTCACGAGGAGCTAGAAATGATGGGATAAGTTGGAAAGTGTCAAAAAACTACAAATGATAATAATAATAATAATAATAATAATATATTCAGCATGATTTACACTTTATAGGTTTGGAGAGTTAGAATTTACGTAGATGTTATTTCTATATTTGAAGATAGAAAAGTTGTTTACGATGGATTCTCGATTTAAGATAAAACATATCAAAGTAGATTGAAAAAGAATATAACAGAAGTAATCTACGATCTCTATTGATTGTTTCGTTGATTCGTCTAAATCAAAAACATTAACTCGAGTTCTTACCATTGTTAATTCGAAGTAGCTTTATCAAGATTGTCTTACCCGAGAGTATTTATAAATTACAGCCCCCCATTTTAGATATGGAAGTTATTATTCTGTAGGTAGAAAAGTTGGGACAATTTATTTATAACTTTTTCTAGGACCATCTATTAAAAGTCACATAAGAAAAATTCTCAATTTTGGCTTTAACTACACAAATTCCTATAGTGGTCAAAATTAAGTTGGTGAAACTTTCCTCTAGTATAATGTACACCCTAGTCCCTTTACATTTTAGGTTAAAGTATCACGTTTTCACGATTAATTTAAATTTATATTATGAAAAACAATACTATTTTTTATCAGAATTCGAACATAAGATTTCTGATTAAAAGTAAGATGACAACAATCCTTAGAGATAAAGACATTCTTTCTTTCTATCTATCTTATACTTCATATTCAATTATACTTGCCAAATAAATGGAAACAAATAAAATATTTTCACAATATTTGAATTAAAACAACTAAGAATAATAACCAAAATAATTAATTATTTGAATATTTTCTTAAAGATTAAACAAAAATCATTTTAATCCCTACATTAAAATTCATATATCATTAGGAAGAAGAATATCTAGTACTCTTGGCTATACCCAACTTGTTCTTTTGATTAATTATTTTCTTACTTAATTTGTGATAAAATATTTGTATACTTTGGTTTTACTTGCACCCAAACCTAGATATTTTATAATTATTTTTATATATAATAATAATAATAATAATAATAATAATAATTATTATTATTATTATTATTATTATTATTATTATTATTATGGAAAACGTGGCTCTTTATATACCAAAAGAAATTGAACACACTTGCCCCCACACCTCACCCAAATTGGCGGATTAGGTACGCAACAATAGCAATTAAGACTTTTTTGGTCCTTCCTTTTTGACCCCCCCCCCCCTACCCCACCCCACCCACCACCTAACACTTTATCGTAAGGGTATTTAAGTAGTTTAACTTTTCGGTTTTATTTGTTGATAAATATTTTTAGTTTTTCTAGGCATCTAAACAGTTTTATTAGCGTTGGAACTACTTTATGTTTGATTCTTCTTTTCATAAAGTATTATAAGTGTTAAATAACACGGAAAAAAAACATGTGAAGATTTTCCTTACAATTAGCAATATTTGAATAAATAGATTGTTTGAATTATAAGTTACCTTAATTATGTTTTGAATTTAATTTAAAATGTTAAAAGTTAAAACCACAAAATAGAGAGGGAAATATAATTTTTTATAGAATAATGATTATAAGAAGAAAAGAATCGGGAAAAAATCTTGATTATTTATTCCACATTAGATATAGAATAATGATTCTAAAATTGTAATTCTAGAATAACTTTGTTATCAACCAAACAACCCTAAGAATTATAATTATAGAATATGATTCTAAAATTGTAATTCAAGAACAACTTTGTTAATAACCAAACAACCCCTAAAAATTATAATTATTCTAAAGACTATACTATCCTATAATACCTAGTTATATTATCTATTTCCAAAAAAGAAATGGATTGTGACCCTTATAAATGCCTCATAAGAGCAAAACTTTCAAAAGTTTAATTATCATATAATCAAAAAGAAAGAGAGCACTAAATAAATTGATAAACACTAGACAAGCCACCCCCTCTATGCTACTCTAGAAATCTAGAAAAGTCATTAGATCATAGACATATCCAAATATCTAAAAATCCTAAAGGTCAAGAAATCATTATACACCTTTTATATGGTTAAACCTAATATTCGAATCGATCAGGAGTTTTGGAGCAAAGATAAAATTGTCTTTATGTGATTCATAAATTACAAGTTCGAGTCATGAAAACAACTATTAATACTTATATTACAGTACTTTGTCTATATCAGTACGTCATTTCCTAAATTCTGCTAACTCAAGATGTTTTGTGCACTAAAACTGACATTTAAATTTAAAACTATTAATAAATGAAGTGTAGGATGACCTATATACTTTAATTTATTTATATTGTGCACAAGTGGATTTATAGTGCTTTATGGTTCTTGATCATGCTAAGTTAATTAATTGATAAATTAATCATAGTTGTCAATTAGTAACTTTTTTTTTTCTTAAGGAAATCATGCTTGAATTTTGGAGGTTTTCTTGTTTTGTTGCCTCACAAAGTACGGACAATTAGATCCTAGAATAAATCAATTCTTCAAGTATATATAGGAAATATACACATCCTTCACTATCAAAAGATTACACATTGCATGAATCTATCAATCACTAAAACCAAAAAGAAAGAAAAAAAAGAAAAAAGAGGAGAATTCTAGTACTAATTTAATAACCAAGTAGTAGCTTTCTATAAATAGTACAAAAATCATATTTTATCAAATATATTATAACAATTGAAGAAAGTAATCAATTATTTATAATAGTATAGTGGGACGAGCCAAAGGAGCCACATCAAAGTAGTTGCGATAGAGTAATAAGTAACTTTATCTTTAATTAAAAGTCTTGAGTAGTGGAGTCGCCAGAATTTTCAGTAGAACGACAATAATATACTCAGTGTAATCCTATAAGTGGGGTTTGGAGAAGATAGGATGTACGCATACCTAACCCTAATATTTGTGAAATAGAAAGATAATTTTCAATCAGAATTTTCACTAAAGAAGTCAAACCGATAAAGAAGTAAATACATGATGTAACATTTTAGCGAAGGGAGTTAATTGACACCCTTGAACAATGATGACTCCACCATTGATTCGGATTTGATCTCTAGATATGTTCTCAAAATGAAACTTTTTGATGCAGATTCAAATTTATTGACTCTAAAACAGATGTCGAAGACCAAGTGAAAAATGAAGAAAAAAGCCAAAGGACCCCATTTTCTACTAGTTCTCAAGGAAGGTAAATGATGAAGGCCAAAATTTGAATACAAACATAAAGAAGAAATAAAAATGGATAAAAGTCATGGACATAAGTGTTGGTACTTGGGACAGTAACATATTCCGTATTTTTATCATATTTTTAAAACTTTTCTATCATTTGAAAAAATTACAATAATTCCTATTTTTTTTTATTTTCGGATACATAAATTTACGCGACTTTACGTGGTGTATCGGGACATTGAGTGATATATCCGAAACCAAGACGCAATGTATCGGGACGTTAAGAGATCTATCCGAAACCGAGACGCAATGTATCGAGACGTCTTGGGATGTATCCGGATTCCACCAAATTTAAGGAATATTTGTAATTTGAAAAAAAAATAGGGATAAAATATAATTAACTCTTAACACTATGAGATTTGTGTAAACTTTTATTATGACCCATTTTAGAGGGAAATTTGGCCCATTGGGTCAAAATGGTTTGTTTTAGAAACAATGATGGAGACAGTTTAAGGGCCCATAGTTAATTTGTTGATATGGTTTTGTGTTTTTTTTTTGGGTACTCAATCATAACAAAGAGACAACCTTTCATGTCTTTAGTACATTTTCTAATCAATTGGTATTTATTTTTTTATTTTTTACCATTTGAAGATTTTTCTTTTGTTTTTATAATTATTATGCATTTTAAGTTTTATAATAACCATATATACATAATAACCATATATATATAATATTTATGCAATCAGATCATTTGGTAGTGAATTGTCGATGTCCATTTTGAGCATGTTTGAATCGGCTTATTTTAAATGCTTTTAAGCTAAAATAATTTTTAAGCACTTTTATAGTATTTAAGTAAAATAAAAAAAATAGCATTTTTTTCTATTTTAAAAAAAATAAATGCAAAGTTATAAGTTAGGAATTCGACTTATAAGCTAAAAGCTATTAGCAAATCCAAACAGACTCTTAAACATGAGTTGTAACCTAGAAAAGAATGTGGTTGACCTACTGAAACTATTACAAAAGATTGTGACGAGTGGTAACTGGTTAGTATTCTTTCATCATTAACAAGAGGTTTCAGGTCCGAAGATTGAGAATGAAATCGTCTTTGGTATGAAACACTTTATCCCTTAAAGTGAGATTTAACGTCGCAAATTCAGAATGATCGAGCCCCAAAACAAGTACCCGAATACCTGATTAAAAATAAAAACAAAAAACTATCAAAATTGATTATATTATACAATGTGCAGATGACAAATATAATTGTACATGTTCACAGGACTGTTTTGGGCTGCTGGGCTTCAACAAGAAATTATTACATTAATGTACACTCAAATTTGTTTGTTCTCATTACCATTTTTGTGATTTATTGTACCAAATCCAAAACAAAGTTTATGTCCACTTAATTACTCCTTCTGTCTCAAATTATGTATCATAATTTTTAAAAATAATTATCTCAAATCATCTGTCACTTAATAATTCAACACAAAATTTAATTATATTTTCTTATTTTATCGTTAATAATAACTATTCCTAAAGACTACAAACACTTTATCAGTAGAACAAATATTTAATACAGAGAAATTATATCTTACGACGAATATCTTATCATAAAATAAATACAAATAAAGACACCCATTAAAGATTGAACAAATCTTAACTATATGTATCAAGCTTACGGTTTCATGTTCTATTTCACTCCCCGATGGGGTTCTTTTAACCCTTCCCTCACGGTACTACTTTGCTATCGGTCACCCAGGAGTATTTAGCCTTGCAAGGTGGTCCTTGCTGATTCACACGGGATTCCACGTGCCCCATGCTACTCGGGTCAGAGCGTAAGCTAGTGATGCTTTCGACTACTGGACTTTCGCCATCTAGGGTGCAGCATTCAGGCTGCTTCGCCTAGCAGCACGACGCTTGTATTGCTCTCCCACAACCCCATTTTCACGGTTTAGGGAGCGAAATGTTGCTATGAAGCCCAATATATCTTGAGTTGGGCCACTCATCCCACACATGGTATCCAAATAGTGAGTTGGGCCTCAATATGATCCATTAAGATCTCGTTGTGGGTCGTGACATTTTTTTTTCTTCGCGACACTCATAATGGATCGATCGTTATAAGTTAGTAAAAATTTCTAAACTATTTGGTCAACATGTTTATTATTAAGGAAAATTGATACTCCCTCCGTCGGGTGTTACCATTTGTGAAGTCAAACCGTTAATTTTTTTTTCCAACAATTTTCCAAAGCTTTTCGCTATTTTGAATTAATTTTTGTGTTGGTTAGTTTGTTATATTCCTTCTGTCTTAAATTATGTATCATTTTTTTATGTAAACTTTGACTGAAATTTTAAATATATTCTTCATCATATCAACATGAAAGAAATGTAATTTATATCTTTTGTTTTTTCCTTGTGAAAAATCAACCATGCAAAAAAGAAGAAAAGGGCTTAAACAAGAAGAAACACATTTTTCAATATAGATAACTTTGTATATTGAATCTATCACACTGAAATAATGAAAAGAAATCTATTTATTTTCTTTCTAAAAAAAAAAGAAAATTCTTTTCACTAAATTTTTATCTAATGTACTAAATTTTTTCTTAAATATGTATAATCTTTGATTGGGACTAATTGAAGTCATCATTTTAAAAATACAAAAACTTCATATTCTGAATCCGTCTTTACTTCTATTTTCCCTCTGCTTTTATCTCCTCTTCTATTGCATGTATCTCACAAACAACATGTTCTCCTTTTATTGCACCTATATGATTTTTCTCCTCCTTCACCGCGGCATTCACAATTCCGCGGTGCAGGAGCTGTAATCGAGGCGCTGGTAATTTTTCCAATACTTCGATTGACGTAGAATTATCCTTCTTTTTTTTCTCCTTTTGGAAACGTGCTTTGATCGAAAGCTCTCCTACCGCCTTGGAGATTTCGTCGACGCACCTAGTCACGTCGATGAGTATCGACGCCACCGACATAGCCGTGACGACACCAATCATGTCTTCTTCTGAGATGGTTTTTGTGGTAATTAAGAGCGCCACTCTGAGCTCATCGATGGCGAATTTTGCGTTATACGGGCCGGGCTCCCCCTTGGAGGAAGGGGGTTGAGTCCTAGTTTTGATGGACAAAGCAATACACTTTAATGCATTGCTAGATTTCGTAATAATTCTTTTGCAAGCTTCTTCTGTTCTTTTGTGAAACTCAGTTGGTACCTGAAAAATCAAACACGTGTCAAAATTAGAAATTGTGTAGTATTTACTTATTCTACTTCGTGATACAGTTTGAATCGACATAGTATTTAAGTTAAAAAAATAATAATAATTATGATCTGAAATATATCATAACATTTTTAAATAAATAAATAAATATATACCTTAGATTTGGATTTTAAGTGACCACTAAGAGCATGAAGATGGCAAGCACAATCTCTACCAAGGTTACCAATCTTTAAGTACTCTTTCCCTGGATTATTAAACCTAAATGGTCCATTTGCTGGCTCCCACCATGCAAAGTTTGCCTGAAATAATTTTTTAATATAAGTTATATATACTGATAATACAAAACAGATAAATATACAAAATCACATTACTTTAAAAAATAATTACAGATGATTCACGATATAAACATTAAATGGTAAAACTAAAACGTATATCTCTTAAAAATTCTCAACGGAGAGAATAAGATTATTCAACACTCATAATAGTATATTTATAAGCAATTAGTTTTGGTTTAGGTAGAGGATTAATTAGCTAATGGGCCAATAATTAGTGTGTTGCGCTTTATGAATGTACTAAGCCCAAATAATATTTTTCAATAGTCGAGAGTAAATTTCAAATATTAGATAATAGTATAAAAAAAATAATCAAAAAGTCACCTTAGATATATGCATGGAGAAAGTCTTGATAAAGAAGTTTTTTCTCTTAAATGAATCTTACGCAGCATAAAGTGGATGAATCGGATAAATAATACTTTTTAATGACTATATATATATATATATATATATATCTACTCACCAAAGATTCCTCAGTGGCCTTAGAACCAAGAACACTTCTAAAGGCTTCAAGAAATCCCTTTTCCTTGTCTTTGGAGCCCTTATCAATTGCTTGAAAATACTCACTTTCAAAACCTACAAAAGAGTCCATTTTTTTCAAATTTTGCACCATACAACTTGAGGCTAAGCTACCATTGTTCAAAAAATTATACTATATATATAGATAAGTTAATCAGACTTTTCTATAATAATTAGTATTTATAACAATATAATAATAAAATAACCGAGTTTACTTTGGAATCAATATTTCATGTTACAATATATTATATGTTCTTTATAATAATATTTTTCTATAGCATTACCAAAAAAAAAAATCCAGACAAACGACACCGTTATAAAATAATTTGATTGTCTTGGCAAGAAGTTTTTTTAAAAAAAACTTTTATAAAAGAAATTAAGAAAATGTAAAATTCTTTTGGGGGATGGGGTTAGGATTTTTCTTTTTTAAAAAATAAAAAAATCTCTAATTTTTTTTTATGGGAGAGGAGGGGAGGTAGGGGTGGGTGGTTCGAGGGGAGGGGGGTAAGATTTATTTTAATTAATATTAATATTTTATTTAATTTTTGTCAAGGTGGATTTGCGCCTCTGCTTTTCTTTTCATTAATGAAATTCTTTAATTAATATTAATAAATTTATTTAATTTTTGTCGAGGTGGATCTGGGGCCTCTGCTTTTCTTTTCATTAATGAAACCCGCCAATCTTTTGTCCATGTGACAAGATTCTCAAACCAATAAGTGATAGTTTAAGTATGAAACAACTCACCCTCCCAACAGTTTAGATATAAAACTAAAAATAAACAGATAATTTAACTGTGTTTTTAACGTTCACGTACCATCTAAGAAGCTTGCTAGCTTTTCAAGATTTGCAATAATAAGATTATGAAGATCTTTTCCAGCCCACACTGGACGAATGACCAATGAGATAACCATGACTGTGGCAACACTAACCATAATAGTTGATATCCTATGCTTAACCAACTCCAAGTAACTGTCACCAGACACTGTGACCAAACTAAATGTTGCCACAGAAAACATGCATCCATAGTCATACCTCCTTTGCATATGTGGATAAAATCTTGTAAATGTACCTAGAGCACCTGCATGATCAGAGGCGGACTCAGAATTTAAACATTATAAGGTTTAATTTCGATACTCTATTTAACTAGGGATGGACATGGTAAGTATGGTATAGTACGGTACTTCTATTAGGTAATTTCGGTTTTTAAAAGTATTATACCTAATTAATTTGGTATGGGTCGGTATTTTAAAGTTTAATTTTTTTATTTTGCGGTACACAGGGGCGGAGCTACGTGATGGTTAGATTGCACACCCTTCGTCGAAAAAAATACTGTATATACAAGTACAATGATATACAAAGTGATTAAATAATATATTTTGAACACCCTTGACACAACAAGCTGTTATAGCCCAATGGTTTCAGGCGCCTTGAATGAGTCAGTGTCCACGTGTTTGAATCTCACTAGCAACACTTTTTAAAAAGAGCTTTTATTGTGAAATTTCTGAATACTCTTCGTGAAATTTCTGATTCCGCCACTGACGGTACGGTCGATTTACATAAACTTATAATAGAACTTTTCAGAAAACGTCTCAATTATATCATACTAGTATAGCGTTGGTCTTGGCTTCAATATTTTTTAAAAATATGTCATTAGACTGATTCTTTGTTGAAATTACCCGTGATATAACGAACATGCAAAATAAGGTTGTTTATCATGAAAAGATTTGTCGTTTCTGATTATGCTTCATTTTAGATATTATTTGAACAAATAAAAGTCCTGTCTTGATGATCTAAATGGGGATAGCATTTTTCTTCTGCATGTCCATGAAATTTTCTCATATAAAATCTGAATCAAAACTACTGAATTCGCATAAACCCATAAGAGATATGCTAGATCCTCACTTTGAGGTACATGTATACTATTGGTGTCATGTGAAACAATTTTATGATTTGATTAATATGAAAAAGGACCCCTTAGCTATATATCTTCCAATTTTTTATTTTATTTTTTGAATTTTTCCTTTTTTTTTATAATAGAGAAAAAGATTATATTGTGCATGCATATCATACCTAGAATGAAGACCAAAAGCCCAAGAATTATAGGCTCCCCTTCTTTTCCACAAAACTCAGCTAAATATTTAGCTCCAATCCCTAATGAGACACCTAATGCTGTAGCAAATGCTATGTTTAAGCACTTTGATATAGTTGCACCTGAAAATAATTAAAAAACCTTTAACATGAAAATTAAGTGTAAAAAAAAAAAGAATTAAAAAAATTCATCAAATTAGAAAGAAAAAAATAATTTAGGAATCAACGACAGACAAAATCCGTACTAAACCTATTTAACATTAGATAATCAACAAAATATGTTAAGACAAACAAGTTCTCATATAGTTGAACAATAAAATTCATCGCTAAACCTATTTAACGTCAGATAATAAAAAATTTATGTTAGTTAGCATCGAAGTTCGTAGCTAATTATAGTTATTTTATTTTTGTAGTGAAAAATTACCAGCAGTATACTCAAATGCAACCATTACTGTGAGGACAGCCATGATGGCTGATTGTTCAAAACTATGATAAAGTGGCCATGAATAGTAAAACAATATCACTAAAGTTAGAGATAATCCCACTTTGGCTGCATGCCAAATTTTTCTTGGATCATTTTTTCCAATATTTATTGTGTTATTAGCAATGTTGCTAATTTTGTCTATCAACTTTCTTGGAAACCACTTGAGTTGGTTCCAAAACATGTTGAAAACACTATTTTTTTCTTGGATTTTGGAATCAATATCCATTGGAAATGATTGAGTTGGTATAAATTGAGAAAGAAAAAGGAGATGGTGCTAGGATGAAAATGTGCACACAATTGAACAACATTAACAAGTTCAATTTATAGATGGGGGTGAAACAATGGGATTTGACTTATTTTACTTTTTTGGAAATTTTTCATCCACAAAATGAGTATCTAGCTATTCCTATATTGATCTTTCTTAATGAGAAGGATAAGTATTGGTGTGTGCGAATAGAGTCTTATATTATTATTAAAAAGGTTCAGAATTTAAATATAAAATGTATGTCATGGTGCGATGCTTTTTGGAAAAAATTGTGTGGGCGTGTGTCGCGTGACTTAAAGAAAATAATATGATCGATACTACGTTAAGAGTATTAGGGTTGGTTTACCCCCAACAATTAGTATCAGAGTCAATAATTTAACATGACGAATATAAAAATGACGAAGTGATAGCGTGAGGCTCGCTTATTATCTTTATCATGCCAAAGGTAGCTTGGAGATGTAGGAGCACAAGAAGTTAGCTCTGGGCTTCTTTAAAATGGCGATGAATGCTCAGTCATGTGGATGACACAAAATAACTCAAAAATTGACCCGTGGATCGTGGTGATCATGGCCTACGTGGAACTTATTCGAGCAAAAGATGGTTAGGTGTGAGAACAAAGTCCTACATTTGATAGTTTAAAATATTGAGAAGCTATTATACATGAGATGTGGATAGACCTATCAAGACACAACATACATAATGATGTAGTGTGTGTATTTTTACATGAATGATATAATCCATTTTGCATGATGTACCAATAGTTATCATTTAAGATTGCATCACTCAATTCACTTCTAAGGATTTATGTTATGGCACGTGAGTTGTCCAAGTGCTATTGGAATTCTGATTAAATTTGGATTGCGCACTGCAGGGCCCATTCAGGTGTTATGCTCCCAATAGAAATTTCTCCGTACTCAAGGCTCGATTGATGATACTTACCAAGTACTAGCTATAGACATGATGATATTTTCTTTTATTCTGATAACTATTTACGTTTGGTTCTCTTGACGAGGTAGTTGAGTGTCATTTCGATCTTTGGGATTGGGTCGTGACGCTAGACCTCTAAATTTATGTATCGGTTGTTGGTCGCAACTCACAACCTCTATAATTTTTATTGTAAATAAGAATGGTATATGATAAGCGAGTTGAACTAAATTGAAGCAAATCAAAATAGATCAAATTAATTATTAGGTAATGATTCAATCCGTCAAATATTTATCCAAATCAAAATAAATTAAATAACTGATCATAACTTAGTCCGCTAATATAACATTTTATATATATAAAGATACTAGATGGCAAATTAATTGCTGAAACAACATGTATACTTTACCACATTAATAATTGTTCCCTAATTTAAATATTAATCAGTTACTTGTCTAATTTATTTCTCTCTATACATATATTAAATAAACTTCCACCAAAACTTTGACATCTTCTATAGGAAAAAAAAATGGATTTCAAAGAGACATATTTTTTGTAATATATTTTGCTTTTTTTCGATTGGGTTACGTATTAACCCTATGAGTTATACTATTTTAATTTGATTGATTGATGAATTATTTTGAATACAATTCGTTGAGTTAACTCAATAAACGAATCATGACTCAACCCGTAGAATTATCGAACGAGTTGAGCGTATTAGGCGTGTATTGTCACCCCTAATTGTAATAAAACCATTTTTTCTTGTGTAGCTTGTAAAAAAGTAAGGACCATATATTAATAATATTTAGGACCATCTATTATCTCAAGTGGCAATCTATATATTAGAAAGAAAAATCATAGTTTACATTTTAACCGCCTAGTAAATGTGTCAAAATATTCTATTGGTAGAAATGTCACTCTTAAAATGCTTCTTGGAAAAAAAAAACATGCAATTTTTTTCAACTAAAAATCACATGCATGCATTTTTCAATCAATTTTCCTATTTTTAAAAAAATAAAGATAATAATTTAACCAAATATTATTTTAGTCAATAATCACCCCTAAAAAATCACTATTATGACTATTCTCATGGATATTTTGATTGAATCGGTTAGAAAAGAAAAAAAAGAGAGTATATTTTCATATTGAAAAATTAGGAAGTTTTTCACTATTTTAGTAAGAACATGTTTTCCACCATGCTTTTTCTCAATAAATTGATTCGTTGAGAAATGAGTGGGAAAATAATATGTTATAGCATAAATTTTCCACTATTTCGGGGTGGAAAAAAACCTATATTTCTAGTAGTGAATAACGTTATACAAAATCGTATGGAGATTTTCACCTCTGGTCCATTATTTTACTTAATATGTTTGTTTTTCACATGTTTGTTAAGGAAATTATTAATTAAAAAAGACATTTTTTTATAAATTTTTCATATGTATTCTTTGATATTAATTTAATCTCTCTTCACGTTTATTAAAGTAAAAAATAGAAATGGAAAACAATATAATTGGGAAAAACTATAATATTAGACATACATCCATGCCACATATATTAATTTTATATATACTTTTAAATAATTACGTATCATACCACTAATTAAGAATTTTTTGTCATATATCGAGGAAGATACACATAGATACATGTATTTTTGCTACCAGATACACTAAAATAGGAAAAGAGGCGAGCGAGATAGTCATGTATCTCAGATACATCCAAAATCACACTAGATACATACTAGATACATGTATATGTATGTATCTGTGATTCACATGTATCTAGGATACCATATACATAAGAGAGTGGCAAGCAAGATGGGAAGGAAGCGGGCGAGATTTGTTATATATGTATCTCAGATATATGTAAATCCACTTGGATACAGTCTATCTAAAACAAATTACCCCTGCTTTTGACCCCAAGAAACATGTATCTGGACACACAAAATCTGGTAGAAATTGTAATATTGCAAACTAATGTATATCTAAATAATTAACTCATAAACTAGTGAGATTTTTATACGTTACCCTAAGTAATTTGACTTGAGTAATATTTATACCACTTGAATTGTTTTTTTGTTTTTTTTTGAAAAAAAAAAATCAACTTGGAAGTGCTAGCAATCCCTAAGAAGAAATTAAATAGAAAAATATCTACTGTTTTTTTTTTTTAACCAACTTGTTCTTCTACTAATTTATTATTTCTTGTTTGCTAAAATACACTAGACTTTGGTCCAAATATACGTTCACACAAATTGACTAGATTTCAAGCCACATGAATTCTACGCGTTTTGAATTTGGAAATATTTTTATGTCAAATGTGAATAATCGGAATTAAAATTTAAAGTTTATGGGTTCAAAATTTTAGTTTTTTAAAATTATTGTATTCTAATTTTAATAATTTATGTATGTTTAATAAATTTTAAAAATAAATATAAAATTTGAACCAACATTATTAAATTCGCCTAAACCCATTAATCATATCCTCAGCTCCGCTCGAGAAAAAATAGCGTGTCTCAATATTTACATAAATTTGATCGATAAAAAGAATAATGTGTGTCATATATATATTGAGACATACGGAGATGATAATAGCGGATATTGTCATCTTCCACTATTATCAACTATTGGCTACCATCATCGCCGCCCACCAATATCAACTACCACCACCCACCATCATTGGTAATCACTGCAATCGTAAGTCATCATAACTAACCACCTTTTACAATTATCACAAAAACCACCCATCATTGCTAACAATCATCACTATCTATCATCAACTATCGTCGGCATTAGCTATCACTATTATGCATCACAATTATTAACCGCCATCATGAATCATTATTGTTTACTATCATCGCCACTAGCTATTACCCATAACACCATCATTATTAGCCAACACGATTCTCAATCGGTACCTACAAACCAGCACCACTAACCATTACAACCATCAAAGTGTCATATAATTTTTTTGATTTTTTTGGTTATGTAGTATTACATTAATCTTGTATTTTATTGAATTTTATATTTATATATTTATATTTATAAAAATAAATATAAATTTTATATATTCAAACGTAGAAAAAAAATAAAAGTTTTATTATCCTATTTTTAATATGTCAATATTTGATTCGATTCGTTTATTTTCCACTCTTAATTGTGGTCAAAAGGCAGAGTTAGGTAGGGTTGAGTCCTTCAACAGAAAATTACATTGTTTATATATGATTAAAATTATTTCTTATATATATATATATATAGTATATGTTGAATTCCCTTCAATTTCTCGTGTAGTTATTTTTTCATATTTTGAATAATATTAATGAAAATTCAGACTCTACCGTTGATCCCGTGATTTTATGTATTGTTAGTAACTCACAAAGAGCTAATAAGGGAATATGAATAAAGATGAACTAATATATGTTATTGAGCTTTTCACAAAACTATTTCAAAAGAAAAGAGAGTATTATGCCTACGTTTGCTATTGACTAGAGAAGGAAGTTTCATGGATAATTAATATCAATCAATTTTCAATTGTTATACTAAAGTCACAAAACTATCTTTTATAACGAAATAATAATTCAACTATATTCGTATATATCATAAAAATCTCGAAAAAAAATGCATACTCTAAAGTGGAAAACCACAAGTGGCTTACCACATCAATAAAATTGTCCTATAAATATAGCTACATTAGCAACCCACCTTATATGATATCAATATTGCACCACTTGATAAATCAACAAACTTATTTCTTGTCCAAACCTAATGATTATCTTATTAGACATATATATTCATATCATATTTATTAACGTATTTTATCACTAATTAAGAGTTTTCTATCATATATTAAGAAAGATACACCTAGATACATGTATTTTTGCTACTAGATACATTAAAATAGGGAGAGAGACAAAACGAGATAGTCATGTATCACAAATCTACGTGAATCACACTAGATACATGTGTATATATCTGGAATATTGAATACATAGGAGGGTGGCGAGGGAGATGGGAGAGAGGTGAGGGAGACGAGCGAGATTTGTCTATGTATCACAGATACATGTGAATCCATTTGTATATAGTGTATCTAGAACACATTACATCTAATTTTAACCTCATATATCCCGAGATACATGTAACTCGACGTATCAGGATACACCAAAATCTGATAAGATTCGTAATATTAATAACTAAAGTGTGTCTAAGTAATTAGCTCCTAAACTAGTTGGACTAATGTCAGTTTCCCTTTTTAATTTATTTCTTAAGTAGATAAAAAAATATTTTATTTTCAATAGTATAATATATATATTTTAATTTTTCTATAAAAACACATTTTTATGATTTTTTTTATATAATAATTAAAAGTTGAATGATCACCTGCGAAATTAATTATGATAAATAAAAGTAAAATAAGAAAGTAATTGATGTTTTTTTTAAAAAATCTTCAAATCATTAGATCATAGACATAACTAATCCTAAAAACCAAGGACATTTTAATTTTATAAGACTTTTTATCAAATTGTTCAAGAGTGGTGTACTAAATAGAATTAATAAATGAAATGAAGTACCACTTATCTTATTTTAGATATTTAATTAGTTTTTAACCCAAGTGGGGTTGTGTGGTGGATAAATTTTTCAATGGATAAATTAATCATAGTTGTCATTTGTCAATTGGTAAATTTATGTGGTGGTGTTTGAAATAAGAAAGAAAAATAAAAACAAGATTTACTTATAAATTTGTGGTTGTTAGAATGGTAGGTTAATTAGCTTATTTGTGGTAAATTAGATAGTCATTGAGCCAAATCTGTCTATAAAAAATGTAGGTTAATTAGATTATTAATTTGTCCTCCTCCTAAATCCTACCTGCGATGTATTTCAAAAAACAGGTTTTTCACCATACACTATTAAAAAAAAAATTAAATATTAAGCATCAAAATTGATAGACGACATCAATTTTCAACCTAAAAAGTAAAATCGATAGACTTGACTATGTCGGAATATGGTGGGTTGATTAAAGGAACCCTATGAATTACCTCGGTTAAAATCGAGGAACGTTCGTTAATTTATTTATTTTTAAAAATCGAGATCATTTTTTTAAAAATAACAATGGAGTTTTGTTCATCGATTTTTCACACACACACACAATTGAGGGACTCTTTCGATTTTCTTGCAATCTTTTTAGGGGAAATAGCAGTTTTAATTCCTAAATTATTGCATAATTTCAATTTAGTCCTTGTGTTATTTGACTATGCACATTTAACCTTCAATTATTTGAAGTGTGCGGTTTTGGTCCTTGAAATTAACAAAAGTTAACTATTTAACAGAATGATTATTTTAAAATATATAAAACAATACATTTAAAATACTTGAAGACTAAATGTCACGCCCCGAGCCTACACCCCGAACGTGGCTGGCACTCGAGAACCATTGCTGGCCCCAAGTGAACCCTTGGCCTAGCTTACTTACTCAGCGGAAGACTTAAACATAAGAAATATAACTCATGCAATAACTTAGCCAAAATGGTAACTCAAGTCTTAAACGTATACAACTGAAATGAATAAGACTAAAGAACTATAACTATATGTCTATGAAGCCTCTAAAACAAAGAGGGATGTCGGAACAGATATAGGACGAGTATTTGGGAGAACATCTATACCGAAGTCTATTTCTCTCTCAGGAGGGACTCCGGAAAGATCATCTGGAAAGACTTCTGGAAACTCTTTTACTACTGAAACTGACTGAATAAGAGGTATCTCAACACTAGAATCATTAACTTGGACTAAGTGATAGTCACACCCCTTAGAAACTAACTTCCTTGCCTTAAGGTACGAAATGAAACGACCCTTAGGCACTACTAAACTACTTTTCCACTCTAAGACTGGCTCATTTGGAAACTGAAACTTGACAGCTCGAGTTCTACAATCAACTGAGGCATAACAGGCATGAAGCCAATCCATACCAAGAATGACATCAAAATCTACCATGTCTAACTCAACTAAATCAGCCATGGTACACTTGTGGTTGACGAAAATGGGACAATCAGGTTAGACTCTCTCTGCTAGAATAGACTCACCAACAGGTGTAGAAACACTGAAAGGTTCACTAAGTTGCTCAGGAATAACATTAAAATTCATCGCAACATATGGAGTTACAAAGGATAAACTCGCTCCTGGGTCTAGCAAAGCATAAACAGTAAAGTTAAAGACTTGGATCATACCAGTGACAACATCTGGCGAATCCTCTTGCTCTTGGCGACTAGTAATAGCATAAAGACGATTTCCTCCTCGTCTGCCCCTGAAGTAGCTCCTCTAGAGGCAGCTCTGTATGGTGGAGGAACTGACGAAGACTGGGCTTTATTGCCCCCATTACCGTTTCCCTGCTTGTTCTTTGGATACTCTCGCATAAAATGACCGTTCTAGCCACACTTAAAACAACCAGTGGAGCCATCACGACACATCCCTGAGTGGTTCCTATCACACTTAGCACATGTAAGAGGTTTACTACCCTCTCGTGCCATACTACCTTGAGAATAAACAGGCTTAGCTCTGAAATTCTGACTATTGTACTCACATTTGTCCTTTGGTGCAGGTGCACTAGTAGATGATGGAGCAGGTCCCTTCTGTTTCTGTTGGAAAGATGACTGGTTGGCATTACTCTTCTGCTGCCCAGACTCATTCCATGTCTTAGCTCTCTTCTTTCGAAACTCATCTCTATCTCTCAGCTTGTCCTCTTCAACCTGCTGCACATAGATAATCAGTCTTTCTATGTCCATGTCCCCTATCAACATCGCAGCCTTACTCTCTTGGGTTGACCAGCTTGATTGGTCACAACTTGCCTCAACATCCGGATAGCATCCCGAAACTCAACATTAGTGACCTCTCCTTGGGGTTGTACTTCTGGTGCATTGGGTACCCCTTGATCCTGAGGATCAACATTCCTCCTAGCAGGACGACCTCAGACAGATCTTCGTGGAGGCATGATCGGAAATATACGCGCAAGCACGAATTAGAAAGAAACTTTATAGAGTTAAACTCTATCGCACGAAAAGAGTATGAAAGAAGTGAGATAGTTCCTAAATGTTGCAGCCTCATAATTATAGATGTTGCGCGCTTCAGACACGGCTTCATAGACTC
Source organism: Solanum etuberosum (assembly GCA_029582245.1). NCBI lineage: Eukaryota > Viridiplantae > Streptophyta > Magnoliopsida > Solanales > Solanaceae > Solanum > Solanum etuberosum. The sequence goes on along the minus strand of JAJONR010001256.1, from coordinate 68,401 downwards.
TCTAGGACTCTTGAACTCTGTGCTGTGATACCAAGTTTGTTACTCCCCGAGCCTACACCCCGGACGTGACTGACACTCGAGAACCATTACTGGCCCCAAGAAAACCCTTGGCCTGTCTTACTTACTCAGCGGAAGACTTAAACATAAGAAATATAACTCATGCAATAACTTAAGAGATAATAACTTATCCAAAATGGCAACTCAAGTCTTAAACGTATACAACTTAAATGAATAAGACTAAATAACTACAACTATATGTCTATGAAGCCTCTAAAATAAAGAGGGATGTCGGGACAGGACCCCCGATCATCCTAACAACTGAAAAGCAAAACAAATGTGAAAAGGATCCTTCAAAAGTAAGGAGGCTCACCAACTGACTCTGAGTGCTCAACTAGATCAACGAGGCACTGAATGCTGATCCTGATTACCTGTGTCTGCATCATAATACGATGCAGGCCAACTGGCATCATTACATTGAATGTACGAGTATGCGAGTGGAAAGCTAAACGTAACGTAAGCTTGAAAGGAATCTAAAAGGAACACTTATGTTGGCTTTACTCAACTCCTGAATACTTAACTCAAATGCAGTGTAAAACAACAATAATAGTGCAATTTATACAAAGCATTTAGAACTGTAAATATCAACTCAATTTGTTAAGGAAATGCAATAACAAACTCAACTTTACTCATATAATAAAGTAATATAGTTTCTGTGGGAGTTTCTCTAACCGACAACCACCACTATGAGCCTAAGTGGTGATACAACGTCTTGCCCACGCTGCCAGAACTGTCCTATACTTTGTCGTCATATAGAACACCTTAACTAAGTGGATCCACTAGTCTATGCTTTAAAGCACTTAAGGAATCAACTAAAGAGTATGAACCTTTACTACCCATGATGGCTACATGGTTTATGGAGACTCGAGTTATTATGAACTCGCGTCCCCATATTGGTGCTCAATACTACTCCCAAAATGTACTTAGCTCATATGTTTTTAAAACAACTTTTTTCTTTGGTTTGAGATAATTACTCAAAACTTAGCTTAAAAGCTCTCTTAGAATCGATGTTCCCTTTCTTGCTCAAATGTGAAAACATTTTAAACTATTTGGGAATACATAGTCCCCATATACTTCTTTGAAGAAATGAACTTCAATCTTTTCTTTACTTAACTTGAACTTTAAGTCTTAAAACAAAGTTAAAACGTTTGAGAAAGACTTTTGAAAACTTTAAGAACTTCTCTTGACTTGCTTCTTAACTTCTAGACTTGACTCTTAACTTTCTTTGAATTGAATTATGGATTCAAAGTTCATGATCTCATGTTTATGGATGATTTCATGATGTTTAGACGTACCTTAGAGTGTTGGAATCAACTAGAAAACGTAGGTACGTTGCTAAGGAACTAGTACGGAAAGAAGGAAGGGAAATGGGGTGAACTGACGTCCTTGGCGCTCTGAGAGGCGTGGGGCGCCAGAGCCCAAAGTTCAGAGACCCCTGCTTGGGGCTCTGAGAGGGGCGACGCCCCAGAGGCAAAAGATCAGAGAATTTTTCTTGGGGCTATGAGAGGGGCGACGCCCCAGGCCTCTGCCCAGGTGCCTCCGACTTTTCTTCTTCGCTTTTTAACTCTAAACCCCTTATTTTCACTTGGTTCTTTCCTCAAACACTTAGAAACAACTAATTCATCAATATATGCAAGATTTAACTCAAATTCACACCTAAATACATGAATCAATCTCAAGAAACGTCAACAACAAGAACCCACAAGATTTCAATCGAATTATCATCAAGAACTCATAGGATTACTTTCAAAACTATATAACTTCGCTGAATTGAATCATGATTGGCGCGTGGGTGAACTAACCCAACGCTATGTGATCTCACATACCTCGTAGGGATCACCCCTTGACGAAATCCACACGCAAATCTCCAAGAAATCGACAAATCTTGAACTTTCTTCTCTTTTCTCCCTTTTTCTCTTTTCTCCAAGCCCTAGCGTGAATTTCCAATTGACTAAACTGATCTAATTCTGATTATACTCCAAATAGACTCCTAAAAATGAATTAAAATAATAGGGTAAGGAAAAGACTAAAATACCCTTCCAAAATCCGGATTGGATTTTCCTTATCTAAACAACCCAACTTCAAATGGGAATATCTCACTCATACGAACTCGGAATCGCGCAAACTTGGCGGCGTTGGAAAGATTATTCCAAGATCTTTTCTATGATATCTGGAAACACACCTAAATCGTCCTGAGCTAGGAGTTATGGTCGTTTGAAGTTGACCAAAACTCAACTTAACATACTTAACAAATTTTCCAGATTTTTATATTCTTTCCAAAAATGGCTATTTCCAATCCTTAACTTCTTCCTAGTTATTTCAACTTGCGAGATGTTACATTAAATATGCATAGTCAAATAACACAGGAACTAAAACTGGAATTATGCAATAATACAGGGACCAAAACTATTATTTTCCTTCTTTTTGTTATATTTTATTTTATAGTTTTTACATATTTTTGTGCAAAAATTAACCAACGAAGATTCGTTTCTTTAAAAGAGAAATTATTGAAAAAAATGTAGTCTATCGAATTTTTTACATTTTTTTAATAGTGATAACATGACGATCAAAGTTTGAAATAAAATTATTGAATTATGCGGAACCGTATTAGTTTTCATCAAGTATATATGGTTGGGCATATAAGAGTAATGAAATTATTGTTGTTAAGAGTGACAAAATCAAACTCAACTCGTCCAACATGTTTAAGTTTGGGCGGGTTATTGACCCGCTTATTCATTAGTTCAACTCATTTCAATCCAACTCATTTCAACCCATTAAAAATTGGGTTGATATATAACCCGAATTGGCTCATGAAAATTTTGTCGAATTTTTTTTTTTTTTTTTTTGTTAATTTGATATGTTGTATTTAGCCGTAATAAAGAAAAAAAATATTAGGTACTAAAATAATTTAAAAGAACAAATAAAACAATTAAGTTTAGTAAAAATTGGGTTGGGTTGGGTTGGATCTTGATCCGTAATCCATTACCTAACCCATTCTGACCTAACCCGTTTTCACCCAAGCAAATTTAGATTGGATTGGGTCTTGACCCAATTATTGTCTTAACCCATTATGACTCGTCCAAATTTGACCCAACCCACCCAATTGTCATCCTAATTGTTGTTATAATAAACTAATAAACAGATATGCTATAAATTAAACTTTCATCTAATTATATATATATATCAATGATGATTGAGATTACAAATACGTTATTCAAATTCATCAAAAGACTTGTAAATTTTTTTAATAAAATAGATTGAATGAAGATAATACCAAATCGAGCTTGTTCGTCAATTTTTTTGAAGAATTGAGTAACATAAACAAGTTCCATTAATACATTAATGAGAGTAGTGAATAATTTAAAACTATAGGTAGAATGAAAATAGTAAAAAGTCTTGACAGGCTGATAAAACTTGCATGTGAACTGATAAAAAAATAAAATAAACCTTGGATATAACTTAGTCTCAAAAGTTAGCTAATACAGTGAAAATTATGCAAGACCATGTAAGGAATCCAATTTTCCTTTCTATCGCCGACGTGATTCTCAACTCACCCCACCCGCTCCGCACACCTACAACTGAACATCTATAGCACATACAATATCATGTAAATAGTGGATTGTGAAGGGACTGATTCTGATATCATAAAATGAACCTTAAATCTAGATCAACCGCAAAAATTAACTCATAAAATGGAAATACTTTTCAACTTATCTAGTCCTCATAAAAACAAATCTACAATATAACATGTGGATTTACATAAATTTAATAGCTTTCCAAAACTTGTTATCACTCGTCATGTGTTTCCACGTACCCCTAATTACAACCACTAATACTCATTATCTTGACTTGAACAAAGTACCCTTTGAAAAGTGATTTTCTTTTTTGAAAATAATAGCAATCTCTATGAAGAAAAATCCTCTAGGTTTACCCAACTTTTAAAAAATTATTCCATACTTACTTAGGTGAAAGAAAAAAAATATTATATTTTGGTCATACTTGCACACAAACTTGACTAAATTTTCATGTCATAGCCAAAAGGAGGTTAACAAACTCTAGAATGGTTAGCTTTGCATGTAAGTTTTTTTTGTGTGGCTAAAAACATGCAAATGAGTCTTTCATTAGTATCAACACACTTTAAGTCTAGCCAAATCAATAGATCATAGACATATATAAAATATAAAGGTCAAGAAATCTTGATTAGACTTGTATCAAATGATTAAAATATGAAATTTGTTGAAAAAAATAATTAAATGAAGTGTATAGTACAACCAATTATTTAAATATTTTCTTGTCCAAGTGGGATTTGGTGTTTTATGACTCTTTGATCATGATAAATTTGTCAATAGATTATTAATGGTTATGATCCGAGTGATGGATCCAGAATTTGAAGTTAACGAATTTTTGACGATTTAAAAAAAATATTAAAATAGTATGAAGTGTCCAAGGAAATTTGAATCAAAATTAAGAGGGACAACGTAGCTTTAGCAACTTCAATTTATATCACATGACCAATCACTTTGTCATAGTGGGTTTCAAATAAATATTTCTTATATATTTGGGTAAACATTACTATTTTCAGTAGTTTATTACTTAATTACCTCATTTCCTTTTAGTTTACATTATTACGAATTCTACCATATTTTTCACCTCGGATACATGTATCTGTCGGTTCCAGATACATGTATCTGACATACATATTGGTCAGATACATATCATTAAGTTTGTCTAATTAAGGGTTGTAACTGTAATCATCTAACGAGAAAACCACGTTAGTAACAATTGTGGAGTATTCTGACGTATCACAACTTCTAAAAAAAAAAATCAAAACAATCAAAATTCTTCCATTTTTCTCGAGATTCAACAAACTTTACACTTCTTATTCTCCTTAATATATATATATATATATATATATATATATATGATACATCAAATATGTACTAGATTCAATAAGATTGTGTTAGATCCATCAAGTATACTAAAGACTAATATGAAGTTTAGTACATGTTGGCCCATTGGGCTTCAATTAGAAAGTACATGTTAGGCAATTGGGCTTCAATTAGAAGTTTGCGGGTCAGCCCATTTTATTAACCCAACATCGATCCTTACAAAAATGTTGTTGCACCGAATCAAGATATTTACACGGGGTGTCATTTTCATAATAGTGTAAATATGCATATTCGTCAGGATTTCTCCTCCTCCTCTCCTTGTTCTCCATTTTCTTTATATGTACAGTAGAAAATTGAATACTTATGCTTATGCGTGATTATTTTAGATTGATTTTGATCGAAAAACACCATTATCGAATTTTATTGAGATTGTTTGTAGAAGAACACAAAGTGTATCTACTAATTTTGTAAGATTTGAATTGAATTTTGTTATTTTGACATCTATATGAAAGTTGGAATCAAACTTGAAGTTGATTGGATCAATTATGAAGCAAAAATATATCCTTAATTTCCTTATAACAAATTACGGTGATCGATAGGATTTTGACCATAAATCATGACGAACTATAAAAAAATTAGTCACAAATGCTATAAGAAAATCTTCTAGATACGTCAATATATTGGTGAATTTCTACTCAACATGTTACAGCGATTATAAAAATTTGACCAGAAATATTCGTGATAATCACCATAACTTATTGCAATTACGGCAAGTCTCTTGGCGATTCAACAGGATTTAATTTACTTTTGACTCAGACGAAAAGGTTGTTCATTGCACATTTTTCTTTAATAAGGTCAAAATTTAAACTGCGACACCAAAAAAATCTTATTTGTGCATTTGGTTAAATTTAAACAGGTTAAAATAATCAAGTTAATAAATGAATGGTCACCAATTCACCAAAGGTTACTTAACTAGGCTGAGATAAATTGGTCAAGATGAACTAATGGTTATCAATCACTTGATTATATTTAATGCTAAGATAATAACCACTTGATTATATTTAATGCTAAGATAATACGATTAAGAGGTACTTTTTTATTATTTAGTCAAATAAAAGGGACCTAGCTATATGAAATTGAGTACCAATATAATAATCCTACGAGGGAAAAAAAAAAAGGAATTAACCCAACGACTTAGCTATGAATTTGTGTTCGTTGCTAATATGCTCGTAGCTGTTAACTTTCTACAATGAAAAAATCGAACATGTTGCAAAACTTGTATCGAATAATATTTATTTGTCACATTTCGCAATAAAAAAATTCATCTTTATTTTTATTAATTAGTTTTGAAGTCGATGAATTCATAATTTATTTCATCGTCCGAATTAATTTGCGATGAAAATTTTGTCTCGATTTTTTTCTTTAAAAAAATATTTGATATTTTAAATATACCTTGTTTGTGGAAAATTAGGCATGTGCACACATTATGCATTAATTATTCCCCTCCCTATTTATGAGGTGAATATAGTATGACTAATTTCTACATTAAAGATAAGATTTTGAAGCAAAAAATTCACAAGTTGAACTGCCTAGAGATTGACGTTGTTGCGTGCCTATCATGCGATCGAGTAAATAGCTCTATGAACGAATAGATCAACTTGAAAAATGAAAAGATTTGTACAAGTTATATATTTTGTCACCACTTTATAATAAATCGTTAGATATGAATATATTAGATACGTATGACTCAATTGATGAAATAATGAAGTAGATTGCAAGTCCCGGAATTTATACACAAGCAAAGGTATTCGGGTTATAGAGGGGAAAAAAAGGCTAGAATCTTGAGTAGGAGAGCATGCTATAGCGCGCTAGGGACATTATAAATTCGCCCTAGCTTTTGAGTGCTATATATATATATAGTTAAATGATTTTTTCTGTTACAACAAACAAAAAATAATTATGATTTTACTAAGTAATTTTCGATAATTGACTGACCATTTGAGTAATAGAATCGTTCCTTTTAAGGCGATATACTTTTGGGTTGAGTACAAATAAAAAAATTGAATAACACAAGGTCTAAGGGGGATATAATTACCTTGTATAACTTAAAAGGGGAAATTAATAAATTTGTCACATCATTTTGATTTTTGATGAGTACTAGATAATTAATATCGTACACAAGTTCACACCTATATAATTAATATCGTACACAAGTTCACACCTATATAACTTCAAAAGGTGGACAAAATAGAAATGGGTCAATTGGATCCTTTATAATTTGAATAGAAAAAAATCTCCTATTAAGATCTTTTGTGTGTTAATTTTTTATATGTAAAAACAGATCTCTCGTTAAAAAAACATAAATCTATAAATTAATTATAAAAGGCTATAAAATTAAGGGAAAAAAGCTTAAATATGTAATCAAACGGTGAGAAACGGTTCATTTATGTCATCCGTTAAAATTTTGGCTCATCTATGTCATTTCCGTTTGAGAAAAGGCTCATCTATGCCATTATTTGTTAACTGAAATGACATAGATGAACCAAACTTTTAACGAATGACATGGATGAGTTTTTTCTCAAAGTTCGATGACATATTTGAATCTTTTTCTTTTAAAAAAATTAATTTAATTAATGACGTGATCGAATCATAATTGACCACGTGTAAAAAAATAGTTTTGCAAAACTGAATTTGTTATCTACTAGCAAATAACGACATGGATAAGCCTTTTCTCAAACAGAAATGGCATAAATAAGCAAAAAATTTCAAGGATGGCATAGATGAGCATGTTTTCAAACTTCGATGACATATTTGAGTTTTTCCCCTAAAATCAATAGACACGACGATTACGGGCCTAAACTTGTTCAATTTCATCACATGTTAGGGTATCATTTTGTTAATGGCTAAAGTTAGGAGGTGAAAGAGAGTTGATACCCAAGTTAGGGGGTCAAAAATTCATTTTTGACATTTTTCACTCCTTGCTGAATTTTCTTAGGTGAGTTTGCATCGAATTAAAGTTACATCACTAAATCTCTCTATAAAAGTATTGTTTGTATAAAAAATTAAAGACTTATCTATGTCATTATTTGTTAGCTAAAAATAGTTTTGGTTTGGCAAAATCATTTTTTACATGTGATCAATTATGATTCAGATACGTCACTAATTAATTTATTTTTTTTTTAAAAAAAAGGCTCACATATGCCATCAAACTTTGAGAAAAGGCTCATCTATGTCAATCGTTAAGAGTTTGGCTTATCTCGGTCATTTTAATTAGCAAATAATGGCTTGGATGAGCCTTTTCTCAAAAGAAAATAACATTAATGAGCCAATTTTTTTAGCGAATAGCATAGATGAGCATTTTCTCAAAGTTTGATAACATATTTAAAAAAAAATTTAATTTTAAAAAAATTAAAGAAAATTTGTATTTATGACCAACTAATCTTTGCAACTTCTATCTTTTTATTCAAGAAATTGCAATTTTTCCTTCTTTTTAGAGGTGAAGAGAATTGTCACCATTCCAATTTCCATCCATAAAACCGTACTTATTAAAGTACTCATTAACTCACCTACTTACAACTTGCTATTTATAATTATGGCAAATCACCAAAACAATTAATGGAAATTTTGTTTTTGCTTTATTATTAGTTGAGAAGTTGGAGTAAACAAAAACAACTATGTTTCTTACTTCAATTCTTTTTTTAGGTCATTTATTCAACAAAGTCTTGGTTTCTTAGCCTTTTGATTATGCGGGTGGTGGTGAGATTTGGATTGAGGATTTTTGTTTGTTTTATTGTCATGTAAAATTTTATCGTGGGTGGCGATGAAATCGAACTTGGGATTTTATCTATTTTGATATCTTTTTGAATTGTGTGATTGCTATTTGTTTTTTAAAATTATCTGGTATTTGAAGTTTATTGGTTCCATTAATTTCAGTTAGCGTTTTGTCATAGATTTTGAGAGAGTATTTCGAAAGTTATCTTTAAAAATTTGTATGTTCATGAAATTTTATGAGATTTTAAAAATCGATCTTCAAAATTTTTTAAGTTTTTTGAATTTTTGAGACTTCCACTCACAATTTTTTATTTTTTTAAAAAGTAAAATGCATATTCAAATAAAAAATTCAAATTCCAAAAATCAGAACTTTAAAAACTCAAATTTTCAAGTTTCAACTTTAAAATCTATGGCCAAACGAAAGCTTAGTTTTACACAATATATGATCCATTTAAGAGGAAAACATTCCTTACTAGGAATTTGAGGATTACCATAGCTCAATTCAAAGACCTCTAGTTAGGATGGAGAAATTGTATGACTATCTTATTTATAATCTTAAGTTATTTAAGCAAAACATATTTTTAGTTAGTTAATTATATATTTTAACGTATGGCTATTTATATTTGAAACTATTGGATCGACTAATACAAATTTACACCGCGTCAAACTCATTTTTACAAAAGAGTGCTCCATATCCAAAAATATCTATTAAGAATGAAGAAATTATATGATATTCTTATCGAAAAACTTAAACTATTATCGGGAACAAACTTTTTATTAATTCATTAATTATAATTTCAACATGATTTAACATCGAAACAACAAAAAAATTGTTGTTGAACTCTTTGAATATTCTTGTGTATACTTCTTGATATTTAACTATATTGCAATTTTTCATATATACTTTTCTCCACATTTATAAAAACCGTTAAGGTTTTGTAAAACTGATTTTATCGTGTGAGATCACATTTTTTTAACTTAATTATATATTTAACACTCCCATACATATGCGTATGTTTTTTTTTCATCAGTCATGTGAATTTCATTAGCTAATTATTTAGTAAAATTGAATTTCAATTATCTCTACTTAGTGTGACATGAAAAATTGTAAGAAGCTTTAAATTCAGAAGCTTTAACATAATAATATTCATCATTTTTTAAAAAAAATACTATGTAAAATATATTTTTTATTAATATTTATGAGACGTTCAAAATTTAATATTGATTTGTAACTAATATTGAATACATACACAATACTCATATCAATTAAAGATTAATACTTAGTGAAAGAGAGAATAAATAAGAAAATCAAGAACTAAGTCAACCAAAACCCCTTGACAACACTAATTTGAAGTCTGTGCAATATTAAATCTTTTGCCAGTTGCACCATTCACCATTTTGTTTAGTGAATAACAAGTGTGATATATAATGAATTTGTCATACATATATATATATATATATATACATACAAAGTTTTAACCCAGGTCACTAGGTGTCGTGGCACCTCCATCCGTACACATAAATCCGCCCCTATTATCAACCGTCTTTTTAGTTGACAACTCATGTGTTAGAATACACACTTTAGCATCTCCATCCTCTTTTGTTTTATTCATCTATTAGAGAAACTAAAATACTACTTATAATATTTTGGCCTCCTACGATAACTTGTATGTTCTACAAAGCAAAACTAATATTTGTTGACATTAGTATGTATTAGTATTAATTAATCTCCTTTTGATCAAGCTTTAAATAACTAAATGAATCAAATGTCATGTGTATGTATTACGAGGTCTATAATTTTTATGATCGTATTTTTTTTAATGAAAAATTCAGTAGCAGACCTAGAAATAACAATAGAAACTAATCGAGCAAGTCAAATTCAATGACTTCTAATTTCTAGTATCTCCAGCCTCTTTTATTTAATAATTTGACTACTAGATAGAGTAGATAAAATATTATAATTGTCATCAAAACAATTTCTACTAGTAGTGAAACCATTTTTGTTGACATTGTTATATACTAATGTTAATCTCATTTTGATCAAGTTGTAAATAACTAAAAATGATCAAGCAAATGTTATTTGTACTATGAGGTCTACAATTTTTATGATTGTGTTTATTTTTCTAGAAAATTCAGTGGCAGACCTATATAAATAAGGAGAATCAAGCAAGTGAAATTCAATGACCTTTTTTTTCAAGTATCCCCCCCCCCCCCCCCTGTTTTATTGGGCTATTAGAGTAAATAAAATATTATTATTATTATTATGATAGTTTTTACTAGTACTTATAATATTTTGGCCTCCTATGACAACTTGTGTGCTCTACAAAGCAAGAAACTAATCTTGTTGATTTTTAATATGTATTAATGTATATCTCCTTTTAATCAAATTTTAAATAACTAAAATGAATTATATATGTCATATGTAAATACTATGAGATTTATGACTTTTATGTTCATGTCATTCTTATGAAAAATCCAGTATCAAGCAAGTTAAATTCAATGGATAGGGCCGGCCTAAATAAGTCTGTCGATTTGTGGAGCTTGAGAAATATGAATAAGGTCGGCTCGTGGGCCAAATAAAAATTAATTAAAAATAAAAATAAAAATAAAATAGAATATTAAAAATAACAAGAGTCTAAACTCAAAATCTGCTTAAAATTTGAAATATTACAATTTAAATACAAATTATATTTATAAAATATGTACTACATAAAATAAAAATTCGCTAAAATTTCTAGGGAATCACTACATAGGCCGTAGCCTATGGAATATTGTCATAGTTTTTGTGTTATATTATGATCATTGGAAAACAATTAGGTTAATATTTATATTTTGCTATTTATGCTTTTACTTGAAATCAAACTTAATAAATATTATAAAGATAATTTTATTTGTGGATTTGATTAACAAGTAGTAACACTATCACCATGTAATATTTTCTTGTCGATATTTATGATAATATTTTAAATTATAATTTAATTTAAAAAATATACTTTTAAGAAAAAAAAGCTGACCCGGCAAAGCCCGTAGCCCACGTACTTGTGGGCTGGGCCGACCATTTTTTGGCTCACACCAAAAATAGGCTAGCCCGGCCTGACCCGTCAAATTTCAAAACATGTATGGATTACCCCGAATGAAGTGGACCAGTCCATATTAACAGCTCTACAGTCTTTTGTTTTATTTAGCTATTTGAGTTTATCATGATAGTTTTTACTAGTACTTATAATATTACGACTTCCTATAACAACTTGTGTGTTCTACAAAGATAAATATCATTGTTGATATTAGTATGTACGAATGTTAATGTCCTTTTGATCACACTTTAAATAACTAAAATGAAACAAATATCTTATGAGGTTTATAATCGATTTTCATGATCATATCATTCTTCTGGAAAATTCAGTAGCAGACCTATATACTACAAGAAAGTCAAATTCAATGACTTTTCTTAATTACTAACAGCTTTTTTTTATTTTATTCATCTATTAAAATAGTATGATATTATTACTATTATAAGATCGACCACTAAAATAACACATACTCATGTACAAATATAAATTGTTAAAATATTCCACCTCATTATTTTTTCCAACTATAAATTGAGGTTCTTAAAGAATTTTTTACTACACAATTCTCATTCTATCACCTTTCGCTCGTCTCTCTTCTTTCTCTCCCAACACACTTCATTTATCCTAAAAACAATCATTTTCATGGAGATTGATTCAACAAATCAAGAAAATCTTAGTGTTTTCACCAAGTGGTGGAACAAGCTAAAGGATATTCCAAGAAAATTTCAAAAAAAAATTAGAAAAATTGCTAAAAACACAAAGCAAATTGGCAAAGATGATCCAAGAAAAATTTGGCATGCATTTAAAGTGGGATTAGCTCTCACTTTAGTTTCCTTGTTCTATTACACTGAACCACTATTTCATAACTTTGATCAACCAGTAATGTGGGCTATCCTTACTGTGGTGGTTACTTTTGAATTCACCGCTGGTAATTCTTTTCTTTTTTTTTACTATAATAATCTTTCAATTTTTATCGATGGATAGTTTCTGTTGTTAAACAACAAAAAATCTTATGTTCATCCTGTTAAACTATGGATTAGTGACAAAAAAAAAATATTAGATGTCAGCTATTTAGCGATGAAACTCACAGCTAATTTCAATTCCATTACTAAATGGCAAAAAAAAATTATATCTAATCCTATAAAATGACGTATCGGCGATGAATTATCAAAAATCATGTTAGCTACGAATTATCTAGATTTTTGATGTTTTATTTATTTGTTTATTCAGGTGCAACCATATCAAAGAGCATAAATAGAGGAATTGGTACAGCACTAGCTGGTGCATTTGGTCTTGGAGCTAATTATTTAGCTGAATTAATTGGGAGAGAAGGGCCAAATCCTATAATTCTTGGGGTTTTGGTCTTTATTGTAGGTATGAAAATGTAAAGCATATTATATAATAAAATAATAGCAAAAAAAATTGTTAAAATGAATGAAGTCTACTATGTGAACCTATTTGACTAATCAACAATAAGTTTTAGAAAAAAAAAAATTGAAATTTATGGTCCTAACAAATAAACTATACAAAAGGTACAAATAACGTTTACTGATCATTTTTCAGTTTGTCTTTAAAAAATACTCATTGACGTGGAGTTTCAACTTTCAACTTTCAACTTTCAACTTTCAAGATTGAAACTCTAAGAAAATAACTATTTTTCTACTGGGCTAAAATGTGGTTGTTTGTAAGCCCCGTAAGTATGTCATAACATTTGCATGGTTGTAAATGCTTTTCATTAAAAGTAAAACAACTAGTTTAAGAAAGATGTCATTTTTATTGGATAAACTAGAAATTTTTAAAAAATAAAATTATATAAATTGAAACGAATTAAAAAGTACAAATTTAACCTGATTTCTAATGATATATGCAGGTGCTTTAGGTACATTTATAAGATTTTACCCTCATATTAAGAGGAGGTATGACTATGGAACCATGATATTTGTCTTGACCTTCTGTTTGGTTGCGGTCTCCGGTTATCGATCGGAAAATATTTTTCAATTGGCTCATCGACGGATATCCACTATTCTTATCGGTGTTTTCACTGTCATGATCATCTCCATGATTATTCGTCCAGTGTGGGCCGGAGAAGATCTTCATAAGCTTGCTAGTACTAATCTTGAAAAGCTAGCAACCTATCTAGAAGGTACGTTTCAATTTATATGACTTTATTTTATTTTTAATTTAGAAACGATTTGACTTTCAACTTTTTATTTACCTAGCCTTTCAAAATCTGACCCCTATGTCATACTCCCTATGGTTCACATTAAATGATTTTCTAACCTTTTAAATTTTGTCTTATCTAGTTAAGCAATTTTCCCACTTATTAATTAATATTATTAAATAATTTTCTTAATAGAAGTGTCAAAATCTAAAAAGAAAAGTACTTTAAATGAACCTGATGAATATAAGATGGTAAATTTTTTAAAATATAATATTTTTTTTCTTAAACTCTATATATAATCAAACACATTCACATAAACTGAAACATACCGAATAATATCTAACCTTTTGTCACTTGATCAACTTAGGAATTTATGTGGAGCAACAAATTGAAAAAATTAAATTTTTTTTTTGTTATTTTTACAGGATTTGGAAGTGAATATTTTCACATTTCTGAGATTAAAAGTGTTGAAGGTAACAACAATAATGAAAAGGGATTTCATGAAGCTTTTTTAAGTATTCTTGGTTCTAAGGCCAATGAGGAATCTTTGGTAAGTAAATCATATTACAATTCTCATAATTTTAAAGGAAAAAAAAAAGTATAATTTTTCATCACTAGTCAAAACTTTTTTTTTTCATTTTTTTTAATAACATCCAAAATTGGTTACTATTATTTGAGTATTTATTATTTGTCTGATTATGACAAGACATTTTCTTATTTTTTCAAATCACCTTTGTAACTTGCATGAGAGTCCCTTTATAACGACTTTCAGAATTTAAGTTTTATTCACTAACTATATAAAAGAAATTCATATTATGGATAAATTTAGTTAATAACATTGATTGACAACTTGAGCAACATGATATAATAAGTTAAATTATACCGATAATATATAATTTATTTGATGTTTCAGGCAAACTTAGCATGGTGGGAACCCCCTCATGGAGCTTTCAAGTTTAATCATCCATGGAAACAATACTTGAAGATTGGTAGCCTTGTTAGAAAATGTGCTTGCCATCTTCAAGCTCTTAGTAGCCACATAAACTCGAAATCTCAGGTACATATATAAAACACTCTTTTAATCAAACCCTCCTTTTTTACACATTTTGTAGTTTTTACATAGTAAAAACTCGAATAATAACTAAAAAAAAATTGTTTCTTTTAAAGAAAAAAGTATTAGAAGCTCTTATACAAACCTTAAAGTAGTTTGAACATAAGTTTTAATCTCTTACTAAACAAGCTTGAATATAATCTCATTATATTAATGAAAGTGAAAGAATATCAAACTTTAAAAATTTGAACAACTTAATACAATTACATATAATTTGAATGGTCAAACATTTTGTAACACCAAAAGTCAATATTACATCTTTTAAGTTTATTAAGAGTTTAAAACTTATGTTCAAACATTTTAGTAAATGATAGTATAAAAATTATATATTTGTACTGATAATATATATATATATATATAACTTAAAATTTATCATATATATAGTCAAATTAACATATTATTAATGTTTAATTTTGTAGGCACCAAACGAATTTGAGAGGAGGACAGAAGAAGCATGCAAAAAAATGATTATGGAATCTAAAAATGCATTAAAAGAACT
This sequence comes from Solanum etuberosum, assembly GCA_029582245.1. Classification (NCBI taxonomy): domain Eukaryota; kingdom Viridiplantae; phylum Streptophyta; class Magnoliopsida; order Solanales; family Solanaceae; genus Solanum; species Solanum etuberosum. The sequence goes on along the minus strand of JAJONR010001256.1, from coordinate 52,845 downwards.
TGCATTGTCCATTAAAACCATGGCACAACCAATTTCTTCGATACGTAACACAAAAAATGTCATTGATGACCTAAAACTCACACTAGGTACCTCAAAAACCTTTTTTCGATATGATGAATCGCGCGTCATGGACTTTGTTCCCACCGTGTCCGTTGTGTCCTTACTCATTTCCGTCACTAAATGTGTCGACGAGATTTCTGAGGCTATCGAGGAGCTTTCGAGCAAAGCACGTTTCGAGAAGAAGAGTTTGTCACGGTCGCATTGGCCGCAGATATTGCACCGTGGGACCGTGAATCCTGTTGTAGATGATGACATGGATGGTGGTGATTTTGTTACGATCGAGATAGGTGACAATGTAGAATCAAAGGGGAAAGTGGTAGTAGAGGAGATGAATCCTATTGTGGATGGTAGTGATTTTGTTACGATCGAGATAGGTGACAATGTAGAATCAAAGGGGAAAGTGGTAGTAGAGGAGATGAATCCTATTGTGGATGATAGTGATTTTGTTACGATCGAGATAGGTGACAATGTAGAATCAAAGGGGAAGAAAGTGGTAGTAGAGGAGGTGAATAATCATATAAATGCAAAAAAAGAGGAATCTTTTGTTATTTGGATACGTGGAAGCACCGCAATGGCAATAGTGGAAGAGATGAAAATGCCAAAAAAGATAGGAGATTTTATGGACTTAGTTGATATAAAGCTTTATAATAGCACTCAATTTTTCGAATCAACAGAAGGAGCACTAACAATCTTAGAGGAGGCGAATCAAGTGAATAATTCACTAACTATGACAGAAGGAGAATCTGTTGTTGTTGGGATATGTGCAAACATGACAACAACAAAAGTGGAAGAGATGGAAATGACAGAGAAGAAAGTAGACTTAGCAGACACAAAGTTTAATAATAGCATTCAATTTCTCGAATCTATGTTGGTGACCGTGACAACAGTAGTGGAGGAGATGAAAACGGCAGGGAAAAAAAAGGAGACTTGGTAAATTTAATCGATACAAAACTTTATGATAGCATTTAATTTTTTTTAATCAATTGCGATAGAAAATTGTAAATAATTGCAAATGAAAGTATAAGGTGTGAAGTTTGTTTCCAATATTATTTTGTATGTGTAATACAAGTCTGTTTTTGCTCTACAAAGTGAAATTATCCTTATTGCTCTATAAAACAAACAGTCTACTAGTACTTGTAATTAATATTTTAATTTGAGCTTGAATAACTTGTCGATATATTGGACGCAGTGGCGAAGCTAGGAATTTCATGGAGGATATCAAGAAAATGAAAAAAATAAAAAAATAAAAATTGTTGCTACTGGCTCTTTCAAGGCGTGTAAACTCACTGGGCTACAACACCTTGTTCTGTCAAGGGTGTCCAAAATATGTTGATGAATAAAATTACAAAGCTAAGGGGAGCTTAAGCTCGACCCATTGCTCCAAATTGTAGCCAATAGCTGCTTCGCAAAAACTAAGATTCTGATAAAAACTATATAAGTTTTGCATAAATTTACAAGTCAGCGTGATAGATAAAATTAGCTATAACATCTCAACTGGATCAGCTCTATACAAAATAATTCTTCCTCTTGCTTATGCCTAGAGACTCCATTTGTATGAGATTAAGTTTATAAGGTCCGATAACTACCGATAATAAGTGAGCATGTGCAAAAATAACCAACTTTATTTTTGATTTATTTAACAAGCACTAGGGAGCCAAGGGGTTTTCGAAGATTGATTTGAGATGTTGTATTAGGTACTATATGTAAGCACTATGAGTTTCTTGTAATGTCATTTGGATTGACGAATGCATGGACATATGAATAGGGTATTCAATCTATATTTTGATAAGTTGGTGGTTATATTTATCGAAAATATACTTGTATATATGTCTCTACGATAATTTCATATATTTAATTTACAAAGAACCATGATTAACATGAAAAAAAAATAAAAATTTGACACATTAGATATACAAGAAGATATATCATAATTTTACAACTTTTACACATCTTATTTACTTTTCTTGCAGGTTTAACTGCATCACTACCTACAAAAATTATCAAAACAAAACCTGAAACACTAGGGCAGGGGTGGAGCTAGGGAGATCGAAGGGGTACATCGGAACCTCTTTGCAGAAAATTACACTATATATAAGATCAAAATTACTTTTTACGTGAAAATCCTGGTTACGACACTAATACCAGGTAAGGATTGGAGTCATGAGTATCCAAGTTACATCACACCTATACAGGTCAAATAAGGTATATAACTACCAGCCATAAATTGGGTTTTCTACCTGGGGAGGTAAGAGATGGAGATCTTCACAATGCTGCTTGTCATAATCTCGTGTTCCCGGTGTTGCACCTGAACACCACCTCACGAACTCGTTCCCAGTGAGACAATATTGTGCAAATGCCAGACTGCCATCTACCATCCCTCCAAGATTTGGCATGGAAACTGATTTTCCTATGCCCTTCCTGCTTTTCTTCCTGTCACCGCCTTTTGCAGTAGTCAAAACCTTATTGAGATCAGAATATTCGATGAATCTCTGTGTTGCAGCTTCCCACGAAAGCTTATACTGTTCCTCGGGAGTGAGAGGCTGAGGCTCACCGGTCATAGCCTCTTTAACCTTTTCTACAAAGTCTTCTGATGTCTTATAAGTCAAGCAGTTAGGAAATGCCTGGAAGAACTCATTAGACGGATGATCTGCACAAACTACAAATTTCCCCATAGCGAGTGCCTCAGCTGTAGCTGTACAGAGTACATCACTGATACTAGGATTTATGAAGACTTTATAACTGCAAGCAAAAATTTATCGATCAGGAAAGGTGAACCATGAAGTACGAAATGGAAGTACATTTTTATGCAAGTGACTAACAGTGTAACAATCGCCTTTCAAATCCATTAAAGAACCAAAAAATATGCTTTCAAGTCAAAGAAAGTCTATGTATGTGTGTGTAAAGTATAGGTAGCACCAATGTTCTATCTAAACTTCGAAGTTTTAAAGCAGCTTTATGATATTACATATTACCAGCATTTTTGCAGAAAAAATAAAGGGGTTCTATTAAAAGGATTCATATTTCATACCTATGAAGAGAATCATCCGCGTGGTCTCTGCCTTTCATGAAGTTGACATTCAAATTTAACGTCCTAGCTGTTGTCTGCACTTCCTGAGCATCTTCCCCGTTGCCAAACACATCCATATTAAAACCATCAAGGTCACTTTTGTGCTTCGCTAAAAGGTCTATCAACTCCCTGTAACCCTTAGCCCAAACCATTTTTCCCAAGAAGTATGCACCTTTAGAGAAAACTTGCTGACCGCTTTGTCTTTCTGCAGCCATTTTTTCGCCAATTTTCAGAAACTTCGGATTTACACCATGAACATTGCAGACCACAGACCTGGGTAAATTCTGTGTAGCAGCAGAAAGGCGAAGCACCTAAACAAGAAAATTAGCATTTCCATCAGAATCAGGATAAATAAAATAATTAGACACGATAAACACATTTCGAAGTGTTAACACATCTTTTGGTCTGTAAAGAATTTTATCAACAACTTTTCCTACTCCCGTCAAGGAGAACTCAATCAATATGTAAAAATATTACCTTGTCACAATGCGCTCTTGTGACCCAATTATTTACGTGTTTCACAAGGAAAGCTTGAAGAGCCCCATTCTTCTCTCTTTTGATATACTCCAAATAATTTGTGTGAACAATACCAACAACATGGTTAAACTTATCAGTCCAACGTTTTCCATGGTGGTACCAATTTAGATGTTCTGGCTCCTCTAAGATTGCAATATCAGCATCCCTTGATGGGATAAACTGAGTAGTATCTCCAGCTGGTAGTATACTTCGCCTTTCCTTGGAGAACTGGAGAGGAAAACAAAGTGTCAAATAATCACAGCATTTCAGTAGCATCATTTTGTTTTACTGATTAATATGCAATTAGTTCGCCAGGAATACCTTTCCAGGATAAAACGAGATCTTGAAATCGGTCTTGAAACCGACTCTTTCCTCAAGCCAATTCCGTATGTAGAGCTCCTGCTCTTCTGGTGAACTAAATGTAAGATTGTTTGGATAAACTAGTTCTTGGTCCGATTTACATAGCCATGGAACCAAGAGTGTAACGTTCTGCTTTTCAGACTTGGCCAAATAAGCCGCTCGGAAGAGAGGATTGACAGCTGTTCCTGTCATCCAAGGAAGGCTAGCAGTTGTGACTATGGCTACATGTCTTTTACCATCTGATACGTTTTGCTTTGTAGAATTGCTCCAAAACCCACCTTCATAATGATGACCAGTACTTTGTAGTACACTGGCAATTCGTAGTTCTAGTTCATCATTCATATTATCGCCTTCGATCAGGGAAGAATCTCCTTCAGGTAAAGCACGTAATAAAAGTTTTTTCCGCCTGTTGCTGCATAAACTCTCTACGATCTTATCGGAGATATCTATAGTGAAATCAAATACCCAGAGGAAATAGCATATGCTTTTAGTAGACGAAATAATATTGAGGTTAAATAGTATCAAATCAATTTTAGTGGCTACCATCAACAAAATGCACATGGTCCAATTAAATAAAAAATGAATAAAACGAAGCAAATTACGCAAAAATGCAGCACATGGAATCTCAAACCAGAATTATCAATAGCATCTACATCACAGAGACCTCCAATAATCACATTTTGTTCTAGAAGCATGTCTAGTTCAACAGATCAAAAACCAGATTGGGATAAATCTAGCAGGTCGTCATAAATTAATATGATCATAGCAAATGTAAAGAGAGAATATTGCAAGTAGAACAATCCAGAGAAACAGAAACTCAGATCAAACATACAATTTACAAAGACCACAAACCGTCTGACAGACTATTACCTCTTCTTATGCCAATTTGATCCAAAAATGGGCTTGACTGTCTAACCAAATATGCTAACAACTCTGGCACGTCCAGTGGCGGAACTCCCTGCATAGACGAAGATCATGTAAAGGAAACAGAAAGGTCTTCAGTGATTCAGTCTGACTAAATTTTTTGTCTTTTCGAGATGAGCTTCATCATTGTTTAAGTTTACCAATAGCTTCAACCTCAGTCAATTTCTAGTTAAACATTAATATATCCACTTTTCAAAAAAGATGTAAATCCAAAGACAGCTCCACTTGATATGTCGTCGCTACTCCAATTTGTGTATTGACCTGACTATCCTAATTTACAATTAAAGGTTATAAAGGTCGCTTTATGAAGTTGTGTTTCTTTCGCTGTTCTTCTATTAAATTCGTCATTTCAAACTTCCCTACCTTAACCGACTAAGCAAAGCATTATTTGCACAATACAGTTGTTGAAAGGTTCAAACACATCCAAAACCTCGGAATTACAACTTCACGAAATGTAAAAGTAAGACACTAACCTTCGACTCTTCTGGTTCCTTGCACATTGACTTCTGGAAAATCATTAGACAAAACACAAAAACAGCAGATTAATCATGTGAAATCAGATCAATTTATAAAGTGAAAAGCAAAAGGCCATGATAAGTAGCAAGTCAGATCAATTTTAATACAATGTTTGGATTTCCATATCAAACTCTCTTCTTAAAAAAACGGCATAAAACTCTACATTACTAACAGAACTTTGGTTTCTAGTGTAAAACTTGTATAACTAGTACTTACATAACTTTATTTTTCATTTTCTATGAAACTGAACAATTCCTGGAAAATTATTGACTGCGTAAAAATCTACATATATTAATCACAATTCACACACAATAATCTTTATGCTATAATTCCTCCATAGCTAGTCCGTTAAGCAAATCGCCGCTAACTAGTTAGCCTTATTTTTAATAATTCTGCTTCCTAGTAAATAAGCATAAAATTAACATTGTAGCATTGGCTCAAAAAGTTCAAAACTTAAGTTTTGACAAAAAAGAAAAAGGTAGTAGCTTTCTGGGTTTTTTACCAAAAAAAAAACACAACTTTTTTCTCTTTCGTAACAATCAACAACAACGACATACCCAGTGTAACCCCACCAGTAGAGTCTGCAAAGGATAGAGTGTACGCAGACCTTACTCCTATCTCGTTTCTGATAGACTCTCGACTTAAATAAAGCATTTCCAAACAATTTGTAAAAGGGAATACATGAATGAGAGCCGTAACAACAACAAAATAATGCAAAACGGAGAGCTTTAACAACAACAACATAATCAGTATAATCCTACAAGTACGGTCTGGGAGGAGAGGAAAGTTTCCGGGAAATGACAGCATTACACAACATAAATACATAAATATGAAAAAACAGTAACAACAACAACGAAATAATACAATAATCAAAGCACAAACAAGTGATAACAAACTTACGAAGCTCGATTTTACTTTCTCCATAAATTCACTGTTCTTAATCCCTTCAAAAATCTCCACCGGAGACGACGAATTCGGACTCTTAATCTCTACCTCCATCTCCCTTAACCGATTCCTAAAAGCCCTAATTGGTTCCCAATTACTCAATTCCCCAAATTGCCTTTCATCCTTAAACCTCTCTCTTCTCCATTTCCCCAATTTCTCAAAATCTTCCGTTTCCGTCACAATTGCGTTCTTAATTCCCGATAAATCAATTCGAAGCTTCCCTTTCGGAGCCCAATTAAAGTCCGGCGACGAATAAACCCTACGTATTTCCGATAATTTCGGACGGAGCTTCTTAACAAAGTCTATCTCTCCCGGAGTGATAGTAGTAGTTGCAGTAGCCGTAATTGTTGGTACTGAGTTAAGGAAATTCTCGAGTTCCTTAGCTCGGTTTCTGATGAGTTGTAGATCCGCGTCGGCGGAAGAACGGACCTCTTCCCATCCTTTAGATATCAACGAAAAGGCCTTCTCCGCCGTAGACGATGACGACGTCGTTTTGGTCTCCGGCGGCTTGAAATTCATCATTTTTTTCTAGGGTTTTAGCAATTGCTCTGTTTTTTCTTCCTGAAAATTTGGAGAAGAAGAAGAACGGGTGGTTGAAATTGATGCTTTAGCAATGGTGGAATGACACGTCGGATGACACGTGTAGTCGCTAGATTCCCGGGAGATGACGTGGATGGATGGAATTCGATGACGTGGATTGGGCCCGGACTGTGAATAGATTGGGCCTAGTTGGTATGTGAACGGAGTTTAACAAGAATTTGTGGATTGTGTGTAGCTACTTTTAGTATATGGAGGAAATTTCGCAGATAGCCACTAAAATAAATTTAATTACGCTTTATAGTAATAGTTTACTAATTACAATCCGTAGTTAAATATTAGAGGGAGCATAGAGGTGAGCGATATTAGGAGAGGGAGGAGAGAGGCAAGCCAGAGAGTGGAGAGAGGCAAATTGTATATGTATATTTATCGAATTGTATATGTATATCTGTCAAATAATTGTATATATGTAACTGGTATACATATGTATTTGTATACATGGCGAGTGAGATTGAGAGAGGGAGGAGAGGAGCGAGCGAGATTGGGTGAGGGAGGAGAGATTGTAGAGAGTGGAGAGAGGCGAATTGTATATGTATATTTATCAGATAATTGTATATATGTAACTGGCATACATATGTATTTGTATATCTGGCGAGCGATATTGGGAGAGGGAGGAAAGAGGCGAGCGAGATTGGAATAGGGAGGAGAGAGGGCAAAGAGTGGAGAGAGGCTAATTGTATTTGTATATCTGTCATATAATTGTATATGTATATGTATAATTTGTATTTGATAATTTGTATTGTATATGTATAAAAGACGAGAGAGGAGAGAGAGAGGAAGATAGGAGAGAGACAACGTAATTATAGCTAAAATAAGTTGTGAGTGGTAATTAATGAAAACTATAGTTATGTTAGTTAATTAGCTAGTATATGTTTGTTCATCTGTGTAATTTCCTCTATATTTTACACAAATCTCATAGTGTTAAAAGTTAATTATATTTTATCCCTACTCTTTTTCAAATTATAAAAATTCTTTAAAATTTAAGGATTTCGAGATATATCACTCAACGTCTCGATACATTGCGTCTCGGTTTCAAATACATCACTCAACTTCTCGATACATCGTGTTCTAGTTTCAAATACATCACTCAACGTCTGATACATCACGTCCTGATACATTACATTCATTGATACAAGAAACAGTGTCCTGATACATCGATCAATGTTCCGATATATTGCGTCCCGATACATTATCTTTGTTGATACAAGACACACATGTCCCGATACATCGCGTTCCGAATTTGAGAATAGGAGAGAGTAGGGACTTTTGTATTATTTTCAAATGGTAGGAAATTTTATATAATATGGTAAAATAAATTATGTATTTAGGTAATTTTTTCAATTTATTAAATTACTATTATTCTTATTGCTAAAGGATAGGTTCATTTCACTACTATCAACATATGTGTTACAGTGAATGAAGTTGTTTTTCTGTTAATCAAAGATCTCGTACTTGAGTTCTGGTATGAAAAAAATCTTCAATAGGGAGTGCTACCCCCGAATAAGGTCCTACCCAGCGTAAATTCAAATTAGTCAGACTCGAACACAAGTACCAAACACCAGATGAAAAATTTGAAAAAATAAAATTCACTACATAAAAAATAAATATGAATTGTTGACGCATAATTTATGTCGCAACAATAACCACACCTGACATAATCTTATACGTGATGTTTGGGAAGGATAAAATGTACGTAAAATGGCAAATTTTATCCCTATCTTATATGATATATATAGAGAGAAAAATTGTTTTTGATAGATCCTCAATTTAAATAAAGCATTTCCAACCAGTTTAAACTATGAAAATAATGCTAATATTACTAAAAGAAAAAAAATCCAAGAACGACCACATCAAACCTATCTGCATGAAACATGAAAATGTTCGATTGTCAACTAACTCTTATACTTTTTGTGTAAACGTGTAACACTTTGTTTGGATGGTTGTCACCTATTGTTTCATAATGTATCGTATCGTACTATATTATGTTGTATTGTATGGTACTATATTGTTTTAATGAATACAATGTTTAGATAGATTGTATCATTTTCCGTCATTACATAATATCATTATCTATAATTTGAATGATAAACCTACAAGAAAACTAAGGTATGAATAAAGTTATTATGAAAAAGGTAGGATAATGGATAAAATAGAATTATTAAATAATAAATAAAGACAAAATGAGAAGAAAATATTAAGGTAAAGCAGCGATCACACCAAATCGTCCATTACACAAAATGGATCTTTTCGTTGTTATCTAACGATGAATTTGAACGATACAATACAATAAAATTTAAGCAACAATCAAAACAAACATTATGTTTTAGCTAACAATACAATACAACGGATAACAACCATCCAAACAAGGTGTTAAGGTGATGTCTTCACTAAGCTTAATATACATCAATATTATAATTATTACTCCCTTTATCCCAATTTATGTGACATTTTTCATTTTTTGAGAATCAAACAGTTTAAGTTTGATCAAAAATTTATGCACGAAATCTTCAATTTTTAAAAAATGAAATTTATATATTTATAAACTACGTAAAAAATACACTTGTTTGAATTTCGAAAAATGACACATAAAATGAGACATCGGAGTATCTTTTTCCTCGAAAGAATATATAACCCCACCCCATACCCCCACAGGTTTGCTTAATAACGAAGCTTGCATAATTTTAAAGGGTAATTTCGTCATTTCCTTATCTTCAAACTCCATTGAAATCCGTGCCGTAAAGCAGACACAAAAAAATACGAAGGATACGCGTCTTCTGTGTCTATCATTTGCTTAAAAGGCAAAAACGGTTGTTCTTGATCAAATTTTCAGCACAAAAGATTCATCATATCCTTCTGTTTATCCCAAAAAATAAGAAATGGGGTTGCTTTCTAATAGGTAATCTGATTTTTTTACAATTTTTTTGGTGGGGTTTTGAAGTTTTTACTGATTTATCTTTTTGTTTTGTTGTTTTTGGTGAAATGATGACAGAATTGATAGAAGCAGCCTCAAAGCTGGAGATCATATTTATTCTTGGCGCACTGCTTATATTTATGCCCATCATGGTTAGAATCTGAATTTTCTGCTTTAATCTGATATCTTAATGTTAATGTAGAAAAATAAAAACTTGTTCTTTTTGGTAAATATTGAGTAGATGAATTTTTATTTTTATTTTTTGGAATTTTCTGGTTTAATCTGATATCTAAATGTTGGTGTAGAAGAAAAAAAACTTGTTCTTTTATGGTAAATAATGTTTAATTGGATATTTACTAATGGTGTGGAACCATGAGGTCTCGGGTTCAAATCGCAAGTGGTTTTTTTTTTCTATTTGTTACTTGGTGGTGGTGGGAGGTGCCAGGTGGTGTTCCGGAGATTTATGGATAGCATTTAATGTTGATGTAGAAAAAACTTGTTTTTTATGGTAAATAATGTTTAATTGGATATGTACCCAAGGGTGTGGAACTATGAAGTCTCGGGTTCAAATCTCTAAGTGGTTTTTTTCTATCGGTAACTTGTTGCTGGTGGGAGGTGGCAGGTATTACGGTGAATTATGGAAATGAGATGATACGTGGGGTTGTCTTAGATTTATTGATGGCATTTAAGTTTCCAGGATGATTGTGTTTTCTTTTTGAATTGTGTATGTGAGTATTTGGATTTTAGTAATTTGTTGTTGTTTCTATGTTTTTAGACTATAACCAGTTAAATTGATAAAACTTTGGTCAAGTACGAAAACTTGGAATCTGTTCTTTTCATTTGTCTAAGCCTTGGTGGATAGAGTTGTGTGGTACTTGTGTCGGTGGGCGGTAGTACGTACCTTGTGGAATTAGTTGAGGTGTGCTCTAGTTGGCATGGACACCACGGTTATCATAAGCAATTAGGAACAAAATGCATTATCTGAGTGATCCATCTCTTTGATCGAGTAATTCTCAGGAGTTAATTTTTTCTGGACTATGTGCTTAGTGCTAGACCTTAGAGGCCTTTGCCAATATGGGGTGTAGCTCATTCACTTAATAAAGCAGTTAAGTATAGAATGGAAGATGATCCAATGATGTTATTGGTAAAATCCTTTAGTAATTTGCTTGCTACAAATGAAGGATTATCGGTCTTTCTGTAAGATCAAGGCAATTGGCTCGTTGCCAGTATTCACATTAGTCTAGAGAAGATTTGAAGTGCATAGCTAATGTTATCCAAGCGTTTGCACTTTGGCATGTTATTTTAAGCTTGATCTTGCTTATGCTTCTGAATCACTTCAACCATCTAGTTTCCTGATTACCTTGATCTTAAGATTGTATGGAGCTTGCAAATAAACTATGGAATACAAACATTATTTTGTAATCATATTGGATATGCCTAAATAACAGGTATCTATGTTGGGGACAATAAAGTCATTCACTTCACAAGACGTGGTCAAGAAGTAGGAACTGGGACCGTTTTGGATCATATCTTGGTAAGCTCAATTCCAAATCGATCTACTGTTCCTTGTACTGTTTGCCCCCCACCATCAGATGGTCACGGAGTAGTCTCGTCATGTTTGGACTGCTTTCTTGCTGGAGGTATCCTCTATCGCTTTGAATATGCTGTAACTCCTGCTATCTTCCTCGCAAAAGCACGTGGAGGAACATGCACTCTTGCAGTCTCGGATCCAGATGACATTGTGGTTCATCGAGCAAACTACCTCCTTACTAATGGCTTTGGACTGTACAATGTGTTCAAGAACAACTGTGAGGACTTCGCCATCTACTGTAAGACAGGACTGCTCGTGGTAGATGATAGTACAATGGGACAAAGTGGACAAGCAGTGTCTATAATCGGTGGACCACTTGCAGCTGTTATGTCAACACCACTACGTCTTGTCACCACCAATGTGTATGGGATGGTAGCAACAGCTGTTGGGGTCTATTGTGCCAGTCGCTATGCAGCTGATATTGGCATGCGGAGGGATGTGATGAAAGTATCTGCGGAAGATCTAACCACAAGGCTAACAACTGGCTTGTTGCAGGTTGTTGAACCTAGTCTCACAGTTTTGCCACCTACTGCTAGCTAGTATCATTTCTTGATATGTTATAAGGCACTATAGAGTCGGAAAGTGAGGTTTCTTTTTAATCCTTGGGAGCCTCTTGCTATATGTCCTGAGGCTCTGTATCTGTTGTACTTTATTATGTGTTGTTTTGCCTCCAAAAGTTGTTGTAATGTGACTATTGTGATTGTGAATTTGTGATGTTTAATTTCATTTTCCCTTCCTCTTTATTTAGGTAGGGATATGTTTCTTCTTCAGTTTTGTAAAGTTTGCAGTTTACTTTTGTGTAGTCATACTCATACATGCAACTTGCAAGGTAGTTTAGAGAACAACAGCAACAAAACTAGTGTATTTTACTGGTGGAGTCTGAAGAGGATAGAAATATGCAGATCTTATTGAAAGACCCTCGAAAATATGTTTGTCAGATGATCAAGATACTGGATGAAGGAACATAAATATCCACACCAGGATAAGATATGTAAGAATTTATGTATTACTTTACTTTTATATCCACTAATTGCACCATGGATTAGGAATAGCACAAGTTTTTTGTCACCAATCCAAATAGCAAAAGTATGACCAAAAATAGAATATCTAAGTAGTTCTTCACACCTACAAAACTGTTTCTGGTTTATAATCTATAGTAAATAACAAGTACATTAACAATCTTAAAGCCTTCATGTTCTGTCAAACATGCTACCAAAATTTTGAATATACAAGACAGACAGTTAGGACAAAGTATATCCAAGTCAAAACTGGATCATTCAGCAACTTAGTGATAGCTCCTCAATATAATAATATTTCCCTTCTACACCTTCGCGCAAAAGAAATTTTGTGGACTGGCCTTCAAAAGACGCTGAATACTGAATAGCATATTCTTTAACAGTGTGTAGAGTCATCTGGATTCATGAACTTCACCAGCCACTCAATTGCTTATGGACCTTTGAATTCTGTGAGGATTTCCCACCTTTGTCCTTGTATGTATTCCTCGAGGCAAAGTTCCTCTTGCCCCGATGGGCAGCTTGGATAGCCTTCCTCCTCTGCTTGCTCAGGCTTTTCTCTAGTTCAGGATCATCTTCAGACTCGGCCTCTTCCTCATCCTCAGGATCATGTTCATCCCCAACTTGATGGTTATCGCCGTGCTTATCATCCCCAGCTTGAAGATTAACGTCCTCCTGCAAGAGTAAATATCTTTAGTAAATGCCACGACACGCAGGAAATGTTCTCTTTTGCTTTACAGCAAAGCTTAGTATTTACAAAAATGGTTCATCGGTTGTCATCTCTTTATTAATTTTGATTTATACAAGAACTGTTTGAGGATCATCTTATGTTCCATATTTCTGGTGAAATTCATATTAAAGTTTTAGGCTCCAAGTTTGATATAATCGCACATTACTGTGTTCAAGTAATAAAGAATAGTGTGGAGAATTAGGTCCTTAATCCCCTTATCAACCAAAAGAACCAGAAACCTTCAACTTGTGACTTTAATCTGAGATAACTACAAGTTTGTCTCTTCACTCTTTCCTTCTTAGTGGAGAAAGAGGAATTACCTTCGCCAAGTCCAAGGACTCCAGCTGCTTGACGTTTGTGTTGTTAATGTCTTCTTCATCTTCTTCATCAGCAGTTCCTTCATCATCAGAATCTGAATGCTTTTCAAGTTCTCCCTCAATCAACTGCAAACAAAGTAAAGAATAACTACAAAGTCAAGTACAACAAGCGATTCAAGTTCAAAATGGTAGGATATCACAAAGCTGCAATAAGTTTTTCTTATACATATAAAAAAGAGTAAATGGTGCTATGTTTGACACAAGAAGAAAGACAATATCGAGAAAATCATGTGCCAGGGCCAGAACAAGTGTCTTCACAGCATTGCAGCACATCCCACAAAACCAGTCTCCCAGGTTTTCAGAAAGGAAAAATCATAAGCCGGCATCTTCATGCCTTTAAGTAACGCTTACCTCCTTCAAAGATAAGTGACCTAGCCCCAAAGATTTTGGTTAAAAGAAGTTAAGTTGTGGGGTTGCATGGGAAAATAGAATCAGAAATCCACATGACTGTGTAATAACCATGACAGAGGAACAACATGCCATAAAAGGAAAAGAAAATACTTGTTCCCAACAAAATCAAGCTCTTAAAAGACAAACTTTTTTCCTGTCTATTTCCATATTGAGACAGGCAATAGAACATCAAAGTTACTCAGCAACAAATACCATCGCATTTGTCACACAGTTGGAATATTCGAAGTTAAGTTTCCAGAATAATACGACAGTCAGCTTCATTGGGGTTGCAAAAGAAGTCATTCAATCTAAACATAGTTTTCTTCATTTGTTTCCTTTCTAATGGAATAAAGTTATATCCAGAAAGTTTCTTCTTCTTCTAGTAAGGTTCACAAATTTTAGTTGCAATTGAGCTACTTGATTGTACCTTTTCAAGCTCATCTTGATCCTTTCTCGTAAAACCACTGGCAGCAAGTTCTTTGTCCAAGAAACCGCTGTTCTTGTTTATTTCAGAAAACTGGGGCCGACCAACTTCATCTATCTCAACCTCCAAACCATCAGAATCATTTTCATTTTCTTCAAAGGACATATTGTACCTAAAGATAGGTAAGAGAGATAAACTATGAGCTCACACTTCAAAGGAAAATTCAGCGTCTCAAATTCATATGTAGCAGCAAAATAGTTATCAGGATAAAAAAGTGACTTCATAAGATGAGTCCCAGAAATACATCATAAAGTGGAAGAAGTCTTCAAAGTAGTTTCTTGGTCAAACAGATTAACTTCTCCAAACAAATAGAAAGGAGTAATTCACTAACCGCTTTGCAAAGAACTTATAGATGCACTCCACATCACGATCAAAGTACCTAAAATGTAGAAACTTGTATCAGGGAGAGCAATTTTACTAAGAGCACAATCTATAGCACACAGTGGTCCAGATGAGGGGTGAAGCTAACAAGAAAAACAGAATTCTGAAAGACTGTTTAGACGGAATAAGATGGAAAAGTATCTTACATTTGAGCGTTAGGATGAGAGACTGACACCATTTGTGGGAAATCAATTATGGTGACCTTTTCATCATCATCAATCTGTAATCCAATAAATCACATAAGGAGAATCAGCAAACTGATGAACAGGTCTAAAAATGAAAAATGGAACAACATATTCCAGTTGCACACTGAGCGAACCAAGCTCATAAGAAACAAAAAAATATAGCAGTTAAATATAATGATAGCTTTAAATAAATCAAAGAAGGAATAGAAGATACCATTATGTTAAATTCATTAAAGTCACAGTGAATAAGCCCGTGTTCTGCCAAACGAATAACAGCAGCAATGATTGTTTCAAAAACCACTTCTGGGTTTTGCAGCTCCCTAACCTGCACACTATTATGACCATTTTTATAAGTTCTACAGCCACTATTTCTAGAAAGAAACCAAAACTACAACAATAATGCACTAATAGCCGAAGATCAAGAATATGTTTTTTCTAAGGTTAAGTTCATATATAACAATTTCTTTTACAGATTAACGTTATTCTCATAATGCTATTACATAGAGTATCCAAGCATTCCATGTATCTTACAAGGAGTTGTTGCTATAAGCACAAAATAAATTAGCAAAGATTATAGGGTTTACAGGAGCGAGAATCCCTAAATAGTATTTGGGAAGAAAAGTTAACATTACCAATATAGTTAAGGTCAAAGGTCAGTTTAGCCACATAATTTGATCATACAAAGGTACATGAAGCTAACATACTTAAAGAAAGGAAAACACAGAACATGATAGGAGAAGTGCTATGTAGCAAGCTATGGAGAATCCAATTACTACTCTACAAAAACCTCAATTACTGAAAAATTATTGTTATACTAAACCTCAAATACCACAAAGACTATATTTTTCAGGTTATGATGGTGATTAGAAATAAGCAATTTGTCTTGCATCCTTGTGACTAATATTATAAAGCTAGGTATGGACTAAAAACGTTGCATATGTACTGGTATGTAAATAACACCAAGTTTACAGAAGTTTAGAGATATTAGGAAAATCTAGTTTAACAGATAATCTCCATCTTACTATATTTGTGCAATACTTACAGTGGATAGCCTGGGACAAGTGACATAATCACACAATGTCGATTGCAATCCACAGCCTGAGGAACAGGAAATCCATGTTCTTCTAGTGCCTGTTTACACAAGTGTTTAATATCAAACAAATCTCCAAATTCAAAGACGATACGGCAAATTAGAGAGCTGCGCTTACCTTCATAAAAGCAAACTCTTTCAAGGCAGCAAGTCGCGATAAGTACAGCCAATTGTAGCTACTACGATGCCTCAAATAGTCACGTTTTGATTTGACTGCCCTAAAAGAAACCCTACCAAGCCTGTGCAACTTCATTGCAAGAACTGTGCCATCTTCCTTTACAACCTCAAAAATATCTATAAAAAATGGGTACATAGAAGTGTAAATTATAAAGTAACAAAAACAACAGTTAAACACAAGAATATTGATAAAAGGTTACCAGACTCTTTTCCAACACCAATTTGACGACCCACTCCATTAAATATCCCACGATTAACCAAAGTCTTTATCGCAAGAAAATCATAACCAAGGTAGGTGAGTCGAAATCCATCATCTACTCAGCAATGTTAAGAAATAAAATTCAGAATAAAAAGGTAGCCTCAATACTCTAGTTTTCAAAATTTTAAGAAAACAAAAACAATCAAAACACTCACATTTAGAAGAGTCATGATGCACTAATTTGTGCTTTAGCAAATTCTTCAACACTTTATATGTGCCTCCATGCCTAAAAACAATTAAACATAACTATAAAAACACAAAAAGTTAACAAAACAACACAACAGCTAATGTATTTTCAATTCAGAAAAATCGACTAACTTGAGGCGAGCAATCCGGTCAATGAGCTCACAAGGTACAATTTCATGCTGAAAAAGCAAAACAAGAACCATCATAATTATAAAAGAAAACAAACCAAAGTTGAAAAGGGTGTAAGATTTTACAGACATTGCGCATGCCCATCTCAACAGCAGTAAGGACCCTGAAATCATCTTTCGAAAGGTATCTCAAAACGTTAACATCCAACTTCATCTTTGCCTCTGTTGTTACTGTTAATGATTGCTAATACCTTTATACAAAAACCCACCAAAGATTCAGTAATTTAGACAAAATATTGAGAAGTTTGAGGATTATAATCAGCTCTAAGAACTACTATACAAAGTTAGTTTTAGGGCAGACAGAGAGAAGATAAAAGGAACCAATTACACTAGCTTACGACTGCTACCTTGAACACCAAAACATCTGAACCTAAAAAAGATCATAACTTTACAAAAGATAAACAACATCTGAACCTAAAAAAGATCATAACTTTACAAAAGATAAACAAGAAACATGTAATGGGTCGAAACCCCATATCAAATAAAGCACAGAAATCATTGAATCTTTGATTTTTATTCCTGTTCTATACACAACAACTACTGCCCCCAAAACAACAGAATACTAAACTAAACAATTGGGTTTCTAAAAAAAAGCTTAACTGATAGAATTAATACAATACTTACTTGTTAATGGAAGATTAGTAAAGAAAGATTGAAACTTCAAGAAGAGGAAAACTGAGTTGCTGAATAAAATTACTCGAAAGTTTGAAGGCTTTTGAGCTAGTGAAGGAGAAAGTGAAAAAAAAGAGTTCAAACAAACCTAGCTGAATCCCTAAAAAAAAAACGAAAAAAAATCTATATATTATATTTTTTACAAAAAAATTATTTTATTTTCCACCTAATGGTGATTCGAAAATGCTAGGTAAAATTTGTATTTATCAAATTAAAAAATAGTTATAATTTATTTTTTGGAATTTGATGTGTAAAAGTTTTTGCTTTTTTTTTTTAAAATATATTGCTCAAATATAAACTATAAATATAAAGTATTACCCTTCTAAAATACTAGTTCGGAGAATATTTTTGATACAAAAGTATTTATCAAAATAAGTTGATTTTGACCGGACAAGCTATAAGTGGTTATAGCATTTCAGACGGACGAAACTTGCATAAAAAGTATAGAAAATTTCTTCTTCTTCTTTTCTTAGGAGGAAGTGGTTCATTCGTAATTTTGTATCATATTGAACTTCGACTAATCTGAATTTATCGTGTTTTGGCTCATTATGGGAAAGCTTTCTCCCTACTAAGGATTTTTCTTAACTCAGGGCTCGAAATTGGAACTTCTGATTAAGGAAGAAACAAGTATAACCACATATTTTGATAACACTATTGAAGAATTCGATTATATGATTAAACAAACTTTTAAATTTTAAAAATTGGCATTAATTTGACAAATCCATAATTTTAACTAGGGAAAATTACGTGAGTTGGTAAACATTACTAGTTTATTATTCACTATGGTTACAGTTCCAATTAATTACTGTGTGTGATTATAGTTTAATATAATTTGCTATTAATTATGGACCCACGAACGAATTGTATAATGAAAGAAAAAGAGTCATTCCCTTATTTGAGTACTCATTTATACAAATCTAATTTTATCTCTCCTCTCTCCATTCTCTAATTCTCTCTTAAAATCACTCATACACATTGCTTTTGAATTTCGAAATCTACTTTCTCCCTCCTAATCATGGCATCACAATTCAAGTTAATTGCCCAAAACGTGTTTCAACTCTTTTTTTATTGAATTTCGTTTGTATATGTTATATGCTTGTTTTTTTTTTCTCAAAAAACTTTCTTCAGTCTTCAAATTTTCAGATTTTTTCATAAAAAAATGGATGAAGGAACTCCATCCAAGAGGATTACTAGAGGTATACCATTGCGTGTCAAATTTGTTGATGATCCACCATCGTTCTCGTTGGATCTAACTCAAGCATTCTAAGATATTGCAAGATTTATTGTTAAATCTAAACCGAATGAAGAAACTAGATCTATTGAAGAGTTTGGATCCAAGCACTGAAATGACTCAATTAAGATACAACAAATTTTGAAATTTTTTCAAGCAAAACATAGACGCGAAAAAGTTGAGGAAAAAAGTTTGATGGTTCAACAGGGATGAATCAATGGTATATGTATTTGTCGTTTTTATTGTATATTTCCATGTATAATATACAATTGTTTATTTGTATATATATATCAATTGTATATATACAAATAGTTACCTAGCATTTATCATTTGTATATCTTATACGATTAAATCTGTTAATAATTTTCTAACATTTATTATTTGTATATATTATACGATTGAATTTACTAATGATATTTATATACATTTTAATTTGTATATCAAATGATATATGTATTTGTCATTTTTAGAAATAATATATAATTACTTATTTGTATATATGCACCAGTTGTATATATACCAATAGCTCTCATGCATTTATCGTATGTATATCTTATACGACTGTATATACTCATGATAATTATATACATTTTGATTTGTATATTTCAGAGTTCATGATTTGAAATTATTATCATTTTGTTTCAAATGAATAATTAGAAAGGAAGAACTAAATCGAGTTATTAGTTTCAAATCAAAAAATATTTGTTGTTGTATTATGGATGAAGAGTCCATTTTGGTAAGAAATTATAAGGAAATACACTTAGCATGAATCGTGGGATATTTTCTTTTTTAAAACTGATTTTATCGCATCAATTAAGGGATTAATTAACAGTTATATTTTGTTACCGTATTTAGCGCTCATGTATTCATTTAATTATTAATTATTTTTTTGTATAAATTTAAAATATAAAAAAAACGAGATATACAAATCTAATGCTCCATAGCAAACTAAACTATACCCATAGAACGTAATTAGATAAACTATAGCTATGTAGCATTATTGCTTAAATCTGTTTACCATATATGAAATTTACCCTTTTAACTATACAACTTTAAATCGATCTAAAAAATTAAAATTGAAATACATAATATTTGGATGGGCTTCATTTTTTTTATTTTGACCCAACAATACCCAGTGGCCAGTGGACTTAGACACCAACTTGAGAGTGGAAGAGCCCAATGGGCTTAAACAGCACTCACAAAAAATATTTTGAGAAACAAAACTTTTCTAGCAAAAATAATCTAAATAGACGTCGAATCAATCGTTTAAACTAAAAATAGTGTGTATAAATACATAGAATGACAATAATATATCCGGTGTTATATCGCAAAGTGAGGTCTGGAAATAATAGAATATACGCAAATATTAGTTTTTAGAAAGGGTATGTTTTGGTACGTTGTGTCAAAATAGTTGCCCTTTTGGCGTCAAACACTTGTTGTTATAGATAGAATATTGTAATAGATAAGTAAATATATTATAAAAAACCGATTTTGGAGAAAATCAAGCTATCATAATAATATGTTGTTACAACGAATAGCCGTTGTAATAAGATTTGATGGTATAACCTAAATATAATTAGTTTTATGGTCAGATATATATATATATAGTCATTTTCCTCATCTTTTTAGTTACTTGATTTATTAGATTTCACTGCTTATTTGCTAGTGAGTCATCTAAGTTGATCTGTTAAAATGTGATTGAGTAATACAATAAAAAGTCAAGTATGAACTCCCTTCTAATTTACTATCCGAAGACCGATATCTATTTTGGGTTTCGACTAATTTAAATTGGAGCGAAAAAGTTTCACTTTGACAAATACAAAGCCCTTCATAGCAAAGGCGATCAACTGCATTCTCAAAACTCAAATTCGAAAATTGACCTTTAATAAAAATTGAAAAAAATATTTACCACTCTACCACCATAGTTAACGACGTGAATATTTTGTTTATTCATTGGATTTTTTTTCTTCTTAATAATGAAAATTATTGTAGCAGACTAACCAATTATTAATTGTAACGTGGACCAAATGGATTGAATAATGTAGCAATTGGACCAAACAATTTTTTCACACTTGTGTGGATAAGAATTTTTAATATTTTTCAACAATGTATAGCTATTGGTCCAAACAAATCTTCTTCTTTTTCTTATAAGTGGGGTTGGAAAATTCTAAGAGTGGCTGATTTTTTTTTTTATATAGAAATAACGAACGAATGGATCAGATCGACTTGAAAAATGAAAAGATTGTTCACATTTACTTATCCATTATTATTATATAATAATAATAACATATTTAGTGTAATTCCACAAATAGAATATGAAGAGAGTAGAATGTATGTAGACCTTAATCCTATCTCGTAGAGATAAATAGCTTGTTTCCGATAGATCATAGGCTACTAACAATAAATGCCCATTTGTATTTGTCCAGTTTAGAAAAATAAGAGAGAATTTATTATTTTATATTTATTTTCTTATTATTAAGTACTATAATTAAATCTATTCATTTCTTAACATATATATACTAATAATTATGGTTGATATAGTAGAATTACTAATTTATTTATTATTTTTTAAAGACGTGTTAGATTTAAATATAAACAAATGAAAATGAACGAAGAAAATAATAAGGTAGAAAAATCTCCAAAATGTCTATAGAAAGAATGATGTATCCAATTAGGTCACAGTAAATTAGTAATATAGTATAATGGTTATGTACCATCTAAATGTATTTCATTAATATTTATATCTCTCCCGATTTAATGTGTCATGTGTCTTTAACGAAACTTTTCTTTATATATATTGATCGTGCGTTACAAGACTTTTTTTTCTTTTTAGGTTTTCTTCGCACGATGGGTGTGCGTTGGCACCCAAAGAAACCCAACCAAATAAATTATCGCGAACAACCCAATTTATTTAATAGATATTAAATCTCCTTTCCTAATTTCTTTTGTATTATTTTCACCTTTTGGTCACTATCATTAATCCAAATCACTTCCAAGTTGCACATAATGCACCATGTTATAATATTCTAAATATTTTTTCTACTTTTATGTGGGCCCACACATACATTAAAGTTAATTAAATTATAATTTTAACTTATAATTAACTCGACTAAATTATGAAAATTTTATGAAGCTTTATAAAAATCATATGCACTTTTAAAAAAATCCTAAAGATGGAAGGAACTAGCATACTCGAAAAATGAGTTAAAAAATTGAGTCAAGCTTAGATGACATTAGTTTAAAAAAAATAGTCATTATCATCAAGTTTTATCTGATAAGAATTAGAATTTCGTGACGATATCGATTTTCCAGTTACAAGAATCAAAAATTTGAAATTTCATAATAATATCTATTTTTTAGTTACGAGGTTTGAAAACTAATTATTTGTAAATTTTACTGTATGTTAACATTAATATCAACTCTACAAGGAATATATTTGAAGACAAAAGGCATTTATTTAGATTTAGCAGACAATTGCTTTTGCCTTTTTTTATAAAGTATTCCCACAAATTCTACTCCAAATATTGACCATTTGTCTATAGGCCTCATCTCATAAAGCAAGATAATAATTAAAAATATATGTATTTTTATTTTATTCAATTTTATATTTTCATTTTTTAGGATTCATAATGAATTGACAAGTTTGACGTTGGTCGTCGACCTTGCGCAATCCTCATCTTCCTTATGTCCTCCATATTGTGAAAAGAAGTGAGCAGTGGCGGACCCAGAATTTCAACTAAGGAGTGTCAAAATATAAAGAAGAGGGTCAATATGTAGTACTATATATACATAAAAATATATTTTTATTCTATCTACACAATGTAATTTTCCGACGAAGGGATATCGATTGACACCCCTCAGCTACGTGTGACTTCATCACTGAAAGTGAGGATTCATATAGCCAACCTAAGTTGTTTAGGATTGAAGCGTGATAGTTTTAATTATTTTTTATATTTTCATTTTAGTTTAAAAACAAATCAAGTAAAATGAAATGCATTTTCAATATTCTAAAAAGAGAAAGAAGAAGTTATTAGTAATTTTGGTTCCTCAATTATTGAAACATTTTACTTTTAATCCTTGTGAGTTTTGATCATATATATATTTGACAATTTAATCAAATGAAATCACAAATTCATTCTGAATACCAATTGTTTCACCACCTAACCGCATATTTTTATATGTTAAACTTGTGTTATTATTCCGTCTTTAACAGTAATCTAGTTCTAAACTTAATATAAATATAGCATATTTCATACCTAAAGAGATTAAAAACACATATTTCTAAAATAAAATAAAATATAAAAAACTTTATTAGAATTAAGTAGTATACAAAGTCATAAATTATCCTCTTGGTATTTAGGGTAATATATCTTATGTTCAATGAAAGAACCATAATTTTTTACCTAAAATAAAATAGACTATTCAATATTTTTGGTTGAATCTTGTTGCTCAAATTTCAAAAGGATTGACTTTCAAATTTTTCTTTGATGTATATGTTATAATTGATAGGTGTCAATTAATGGACTAACACATGTTTGCTTAGTGTCAAAACTAGAATTAATTTTCTCTTGGGTTTGTCTAATCTATCTTGTTATCGTTAAAAGAAAACTGTCTCATTACGTTTGAAAGTAAAAGAGTCTAGATCGAGCAACCAACAAAAAGGACATAAATAATTTAATAATCGAACTCTATACATTTCTAAAATGCAAGATTGATGTTGAGTGGGAAAAAATGCTAATAACACACGAATTTTCAATGGAAAAGTCCGATTAAAAATTGTCAGAAATTAATTCATTAAATATATTTTCGACGAATTTAAAATCTGGCTTTTTTAATGATATTATGACAAAAATGTTCAATGAAAAATCACATTTTTTTACTTTACACCTCTAAAATGCAACTTAATATGGTTGTGATATTGAATTACCACTCAGTTTTAAATTATTTATTTATTACTACTTATAATTTCTTCAATAATTAGGGCTAATATGTGTTTAGTAATACTAATCTTTAAATGGCATTTATGAAATTTGTAGCACTTAGAATGGTAATTCCAACACCGACCTAATAGTCCCTAAATAAACTTTAGATAAAACATAAGATCTTTGTCAATTCAAAGACAAAAATATTTTATTTTAATTAAATAATAATTAGCATTAGTATGTTTTTTTAATTAAGGCAAAACAAAAAGTAAATTATAAAAGTGTTATTATGGCCCCAACTTTTTGACCTATTTTAACTTAAGTCCCCACAAATGGGACCTCGTTTTGTCTCCACCTTTGTGGTTAGGCTTGCTTTGCAAAGCATGCCCCACCAAGATAATGACACACTTAAATAATAATATTAATTATTTTTTTAATGACGGTGATGTTCAACTCTGTTCATATGAGCTTCTTCATATTATCGATTTAAGTTTGAGTTAAAAAAAAGAGAGTCATGATAGATTGTCAGCTAGAGTAAGATGTGTCAATTCATGATGAATTTCTAGTTAAATATTTATTTCATTTGGTATAATAATGATATGAATTATGTTAAATGAAATTGTGATGATTCATATAGTCAATTCTAACTTGTTTGAGATGAAGACATACTTATTGTTGTTGTTTATGATAATGATATTCGAATCAATTTGTATGCATCATAATTATTTCATATCAAATATTTTTATATATCAAAATTATAACACCAGAAAGAAATCACCAAATATTTTTATTTCTATTAAAATTTGGATTCGAAACTGTATAAGTCACTTCACTTTATTGATTACTAAACCATATTGTAATGTGCTTCTTAAACATTTAATAATTATAAAAAAAAAAAGAGATTAAGAGTTCAAATAAATACAAGGTAATAAAAATATCAATTGACCTATATTATATATATTTTTTGATTTAGTCACTCGGTGTTTGATATATTGGGGGTTTGATTGGTTTAAATTTGTGCAGGAAAGCACTTTGTATCATATATTTTATTTTTTATTCGAGACTTAAAGGTTTGATGCTTTTGAATCCATTGTATTAATTCCACATTCCTACTCGCGGTATGCTCTTTGTGATCTCGAGTCACTTCGTACCTTTCTAGCCGTCTATTTCAATCGTGCCAGTTGGAGGAAAGCCCGTCTTTTTTTGCCTATTCCTGGTGCCTAAAGGCCAAGAGCTTCTTCAATAGCCAAGTCGAGCAGTCAAGCAGCGAGTTGAAGTCAAAGACAAGACAAGTCCTACTCTCAAGCAAAATGCTCAATACCTATAATTAAGATTTAAGAATCAAGAAATTCTATCCATTCCAAAAAAAATAATATATATATATTTTGGCTGGGAATCAAAGTCTTCAAACGTAAGAAACAACAACATATATGTCATTATGTATATATATCAAATTTTGAATTAATTAAAATTATTTTTGTTGGTCTTTTTTACAAAAGAAATTTGTTATATTTAAATTATCTTTAGAATTATATTATATCCTCAAATATAAAGTAACAAATACATATTTAACAAACCCCATGAGTAATGAAATGATATTAACATTTAGTAATTCATTAAGTTTATGAAAATTAATAATTACATAAAATGAAACTATACATATTAATTAATTAATAAAAAATAAATATATTTAATCAAATATTATAAGAACCAAAATAAGATTGTCAATTTTTTTGAAGGACTACAAGTGAAAATTTCCCTTTAGAAAATAATGATTGGGTATGTTGATGTTGGATTTATTTTCATATATTCTGCACATACATAGGAGATATGAAGATATTCTCTTTCCTTTTCTAATTTTGTCATGTAAATATTCTTTTGATATTTTTTCCTTTTCCATTTGATCTTGAGAATATTTTGTTTACCATTAGATGTCATCTTACTAGTATAAATACAACCTAATTGTATAGTTTTATTCATTCAGAAATACAAGAAGAAAATTTTATATATTGTTCTTTATTTATTCTTTCATGGTTTCAGAGTAGTGTTAGTTTTATATTTTTATTCTTCCGCTTTCTTTTTTTCTCTATTTTCAAAAATGATTGAAATTGAATCATCCAATACTCAAATCACAGAAACGAGTGATAGAGTTCCTGCAATTAATGAAGTGGATTCATGACATGCTTTCTACATTCACCCTTCTGATTATCCCGGCATGAACCTTGTCTCTACTGTTTTTTACGGTAGGAGTTATGGTGGCTGGAGAAGGGCTGTTATTATAGCTCTTTCAGCGAAGAACAAACTAGGATTCATTGATGGATCCCTAGTTGTTCCTACTGATATAACTCTTCAAAAAGCTTGGTCAAGATGTAATGACATGGTCTTGTCCTGGTTACTCAATTCTCTCTCAAAAGAAATTGCTGAGTCTGTCTTGTACTCCCAAAGCGCCAAAGTCTTATGGTCTGACCTGAAAGATAGATTTGGTCAGGCTAATAGTGCCAAATTATTTCAGCTTCAAAAAGATTTAAATGCTGTAGTTCAAGGAAATTCTAGTATTTCTGCATATTTCACAAAAATGAAGAGTTTGTGGGATGAGTTAGATGCACTAAATACTTTTTCTGCTTGTAGTTGTGAGTGTGTATGTGGAGCAAAAGAAAAAAGTATAAAAACTCATCAAGACGAGAGGTTGCTTCAGTTTCTTATGGGTTTAAATGACACTTTCATAGGGATTAGAAGTAATATTTTGTTGTCTTCCCCTCTTCCTACTATTGGTCAGACTTATTCTCTTGTTACTCAAGATGAAAAACAAAGGGAAATTCATGCTACTCATGCTTATCCAGGTGAATCAGCATCCTTTCTTGTTGGTAATGCAGGAGAAAGGAGGTTCAATGATTACAAAACTCAACAAGGAAATCCCATTAAGAAAACTTCTCTGGTGTGCAACTATTGTAAGAAGATAGGACATACTATTGACCATTGCTATAAAATTCATGATTTTCCTCCAGATTTCAAGTTCACTAAATCTAAGAAGTATCAAAAGGGTACTATTTCCAGCAATGTTTTTAGTACAGGAGAAGGTACTCATGAAGGAGTGGGAAATGATTCAGATGTGAATTCTCTCAGTCAAGAAAACGTGGCACAACTTTTGCAACTTTTGCAGAAACTGAATCAAAAGAATGATGGGTTTACTAATGCATCTGTGAACCTCACTTGTGCTGGTATGACCAAGCTCTTTAATTCTTATGCTTACCTGTTTAAAGTTGACACTTGTTCTTGGATATTAGATAGTGGAGCATCTGAGCATATGGCTTTTGATAGAAGTTTTTTCACTAATTTCAATCTTTTACCTAAACCTATCATGGTAACTCTACCTAATTCTCATAAAGTAAAAGTTACTCATTCAGGGTCTGTTTCTCTTTTATCCAACCTAGTTCTACAAAATGTTCTCTATATTCCTTCTTTCAGATTCAATCTTATCTCGATTCACAAATTATGTAAACAACTTCAAAAATATGTGCTTTTTACCCCTAACAGTTGTTTCATGTTACAGGGCCCTTCACTGAAGAGGCCTCTGGTGCTTGGTAAAGAACAATGAGGTCTATATATCTTCAAGTCAAGTCAGCCAACAGTTTCTATAAAGAGCCTACCTAGTTCCAGTCTTCATAGACTATCGTTTTCAAGTTCTTTAATAAATGTGTTTACTTCTTGTTCTAGTTTCTTTGATTCCAATGTAAAAGAGAAGCTATGGAACTATAGATTAGGCCATATGTCAATGAGTAATATGAAGAAAGTTTTTCAATTCTCTAAATCTTGTTCAAAGTTATCTTCTCCTTGTGTTATTTGTCCTATGGCAAGGCAATCAAAATTATCTTTTCCTTCTAGTGCTATTTGTACCAATGCTGCGTTTGACTTAATTCATGTGGATACTTGGGGTCCTTATAAATCTACTACACATGATGGATATAGGTATTTTCTTACAATTGTTGATGATTTTAGTAGAATTACTTGGACTCATCTACTTGGGACTAAATCAAATGCCTTCTCTGTCCTTCAATCTTTTATTTCTATGGTAGAAAGACAATTCAATTCCAAAGTTAAAATTATCAGAACTGACAATGCTTTTGAATTAGGTTGTGGAAAAATTCAATCTAATTTTTTTCTTTCCAAGGGAATTATTCATCAAACTACTTGTGTCCACACTCCACAACAAAATGAAGTAATAGAGAGAAAACACAAGCATTTATTGGAAACATCAAGAACTCTTTTATATCAATCTCACCTTCCTATTGGTTATTGGGGGGAATGCTTGTTAACAACTACTTATCTTATAAATAGATTTCCTTCCAGTGTTTTGAATTCAAGAACCCCTTTTGAGGTTCTGTTCAAAGTTAAACCATTTTATTCTCATCTAAAGTGTTTTGGTTGCTTGTGTTTTGTCTCTACTCTTCCTTTACATAGAACTAAATCTGATCCTAAAGCTTCACCTTGTGTGTTTATATGATATCCATATGGAAAAAAGGGCTACAAAGTGTTGGATCTACAAATCAAAAAAATTCAGTTTCTAGGAATGTTATTTTCCATGAAGAGTATTTTTCTTTCTCTTCACAGTCTGATTTACGTTCTACTTTATTTCCTTCTACTACTACCATTTCTTCTGATTATCCCTTAGAATCTCATTTTTCCACATCAAATTCAAATTCTGATTGTTCTTCTGATTTTGATAATGTCCATATATCTACTAGTCCTTCTAAATCTCCGTCTCCTTTCAATGTTACTTCACATATCAATTCCTCTCCTGATATATCCCCTATACCTTCTTCTCCATTACCTGTTGTTCAAACTATACTTAGGAAATCTTCTAGAAATCACAAGCAACCTGATTACTTAGAAGACTATATTTGCAATGCTCTCCATCTTACTGATGTGACTTCTTCTTGTTTTCTAAGTCCTGTTACTCCTGAGTCTTTATCTTTTAGTGATTTATCTTCTAACAATCAAGTCATGATCAATTCCATTACTAGTATACATGAACCTGTTAGTTATATTTAGGCAGCTCACCATCCGGGTTGGCAGGAAGCCATGGATAAAGAACTTGCAGCTTCAAACCTTAACAACACATGGGATATTGTTGTGTTGCCTACAGGTAAGAAGGCTTTGCCATCTAAATAGGTTTATAAGGTAAAGCAACACTCTGATGGAAGTATTGAAAGACAAAAATTTAGATTAGTCATTAGAGGTGATGTGCAGAGAGAAGGTATTGATTATAATGAAATTTTTTCTCCAGTAGTCAAGATGATCACCATCAGGTGTATTTTAGCTATTGCACTTAAGAACGGATGAGGTGTGTTTCAATTAGATGTGAACAATGCTTTTCTACATGGTGATTTAAATGAAGAGGTTTACATGAAATTTCCTCTTGGTCTTGCACCTCCATCTCCTAACCATGTTTGTTTGCTTAAAAAATTTATTTGTGGACTTAAGCAAGCATCCAGACAATGGTATGCTAAACTCACTTCTGCTCTTAATTTTAAAGGTTTTAGTTATTCTATGAATGATTATTCTCTTTTTTTAAAGAAACTTACCGATTCTATTTCTATTGTGGCAGTATATGTGGATGACATATTGTTGACAAGAAACAATGAAGCTGAATTGCAGGCTTTAAAACTCTTTCTGGACAAAGAATTTAAAATTAAAGATCTGGATCAGTTGCATTATTTTCTTGGGATGGAGGTTGTGAGAGAACATACTGGTATGATTATTTCCCAAAGGAAATTCACATTGGAATTACTACAGGAGTTTGATTCTCTACATTTATCTCATATTTCTTCACCTTTGGATCCTAATGTCAAGTTACTAGCAAATCAAGGGATTTCCATAAAAGATCCTACTTTATACAGGCGTTTGTTAGGTCAGTTCAATTATCTCACACATACAAGACCTGATTTATCCTTTACAGTGCAACATATGAGTCAATATATGCAAGATCCTCGTGAACCTCATCTTGCAGCTGTTTTACGGGTTCTTCGTTATTTGCTCAAAGATCCTGGTCTTGGTCTATTTATGTCTGTATCTGCTTATTTCAAATTGATGGTCTTTTGTGACTCCGACTGGGGTACTTGTCAAGATTCACGAAGATCAATGAATGGATTTTATATTTCTCTCGGATCTTCTCCTATTTCATGGAAATCTAAGAAACAAACATCAATTTCTCTAAGTTCGGCTGAAGCGGAGTATAGATCTATGAGGAGGGTTGTAGACGAGCTTACTTGGTTCGTTCGCCTATTTGATGATCTCTCAGTTCCGATCTCCTTGCCAGTACCTCTTCTGTCACGACCCAGACCGTCGTGATTGGCACCCACACTAACCCTCCGATGGGAGAACCGTTACTACAACCCAACTAAGCAGCCTTAACAAAAATACTACACATGAAGTCATCACAATACTCGAGTGATAATTATTGTTGTATGTACACTTAACTAACAATAAAGCTATTCCCAATAACCACCAAAGTTGATCGTACACATGTCTGCAACATGTTATCAAGGATTTGACACAAACATCAGGACGAATCATTTCTCACATAACCATGATAAAATTCTAAATCAATACTCGCTACAATTAGAGGTGGACCTGAACCAACCAACACACACTCATAATACTCAACAATCATAGTTCTTATCAACATCTCCTTCTCACAACATAAATTTTCATGAGCTTAAGTTATAAAAATTTGATCTTTAGACATCAGATACTCATCGAGGGATATGTCCAAGCATACAAACCCTCTAACAACACTATCAAAATGTTAGATTTAGTAATTGTAGATTACCTGTTAAGAACAGTAGAACTAGACCCAAATGATCCCCACATTCAACCACACATAATCGATATATGACCTCGACGACTAGATGAATATTAAGATTATCGGATAACCATAAATACGCATGGTAGCTCTTCTATAAACTCTCATAAGCAAGGTGGTACATGTAAAACCACTGAAATACTTTAACAACTCCAAGACAACATCATATAAGTCATCTGAAATAACCACGTCTTCCCAAATCATCCCACTCAACCAAGAGAACATTGTAGGATCGGTACACCTGATCCACCACTAGAGATCCACCCACAAAATGAAAACACGCGTGAGCATAGCTAGTGCATCACCCTCACAACCATGTACAAAATGAAATATATGGTCACATAAGAATTTATCGAATAACACGAAAGGTTTCCTCTGAGGAGTCGATACCAGCCATTTCCATTCACTTGACTCCACATACTCTTCACATCCTTCCCCTGAAGCCCACACTCTCAATACTAACAACCATCATAACCATTCCGACCATTTACCTTACTTTAAACCAACACTTTTTAAATGAAAACCTTTCTTAGGTACTTTAACAATCAACAGTAATCAACTTTACGACTCAACCAAGGTGTAAGTATTTTCA
Source organism: Solanum etuberosum (assembly GCA_029582245.1). Classification (NCBI taxonomy): domain Eukaryota; kingdom Viridiplantae; phylum Streptophyta; class Magnoliopsida; order Solanales; family Solanaceae; genus Solanum; species Solanum etuberosum. Next base: position 21,619 of record JAJONR010001256.1, on the reverse strand, counting down.
AATGCTCAATACCTGATACAATTGATCATTCCTCACCTTGCAAATTCATACCTTGACAAAATATATCACCACGAACGTAGACTTTCAATGAAAAAATCTAAATTGTAATTCAACTGTATAACACAATCCCCTTATCTATCAACATTAGCTTATACCTCGAAGATTTTTATGAATTCATGGATCGCATCTCCATCGATCTCACAATATCTTTCGCTAACAATTCAATCGTACTCATTACTAAACTCAAAACAAAACAAGCACTTATCATCACACTCGAGTTAATGTATGTACACTCCTTTCTCAAGTCTTTCCCAATAGTTTTTAACCAATCGGATGGATCCGTGACACTATTACCATAGCCACAACAAACGAATGAAATCACACGTCTCTGAATCCAATTATCTACCCCTCTGAAGATATATCTTCAGCCTTTGCAATCACATAAAATATTCTTGCTCTCGCCTCTCTCTCAAGGCTGTACTACATCCCACTATTTTTCCTTCATTATGACTCTAGCTCTTTTAAATTCTATTCGAGTGGTGTCCTACCATCTCTTAAAACTTTTCATACAACCACGTTACTCATCAAATATTAGAAAATCACAACCTTAGATACTCGCAAGTCGTAATTACTATATAAAATTCGCTTAACCAATAATCTTATTATATAGTTGCATCCCCTCACAATCCATCACGAACTCTTATTACCATTATGCTTAGTTAGCCCTGGCTAACGCTACGAAGTCAACCTTTTCATCGACATGACACCTCAAACTCAGGTATACTCATCAAATTCAAAGGACTAACCCAATTTATACGCACTTTCTGACTAACATCTTCAATTGCATTCACCCAAGTATACTCATTGGGACTTTCTTTATCCATAAGTTTGTCATTCCGGTATCAATCCACTCATTTATGGCTTAAGATAAAATCATCAGTCCTCACACCACCATCCTTCTTCTTAACAAACAAGACAGGAGCACCCCACGTGGAAACACTAGGACGATAAAACCTTTATCAAGAAGCTCTTGGATTTAAGCTTTAAGCTCTCTCAATTCTATCAGAGCCATGCAATAAGGAGGAATGAAGATGGGGCAAGGGTCAGTTTCCAAATCAATGCAGAAATCTATATCTCTATCCGGAGGCATACCAGGCAAATCAGTAGGAAACACTCATCTAAATTTAGACACTACAAGGATAGAGTCAATAGAGGGAGACTCAACCTCAACATCCCGAATATGAGCCAAATAAGCCAAACAACCCTGCCCCACCAGTTTGCTACCCCGCACGAAAGATACGACCTTAGCTGACTTAGGCTTGTACCCCTTTCCCACTCTAACCTTTCCCTATCCGGGATCTCTAGAGTTACCGACTTAGCATTACCATTAAGCACAGAATAATAGGGGAACAACCAAGTCATGCCTAAGGTTATATCAAGTCAGTCATATCCAGCATAACCAAATCAACCCAAGTCTGAAAATTCATAAACACAACAGGACAAGCACGATATACAAGGGTGACTATGACTGACTCTTCAACTGGGGTAGAAACATGGATGGGGCATCAAGTACATCACAAATCATATCAAATCCCAAGGCAAACTGAACGGACACATAAAAATAAGTAGAACCCGGATCAAATAACACATTAGCCATCTGGTCACAAACAAGCATAGTACATGTGACCACTGCATCAGACACCTCAACCTCGGTCTTGCCCGGAAAGGCATAAAACTGAGCCCTATCATTTTGACGGGCAACCTCCTCGCCTGGCTGCACTACTTCTCTACCTGCATTACCATTTCCCCGGCCTCCACGGCCTCGCTGATTTTCTCCTCATATGCCCAGGTTCTCCACAATTTTAACACACTTAATAACTTAACCCAGTAAACATCGTTGCTATTGGAGTAGTCGTATCCTGACCCTCCTTGATATACAATCAATCCATGAAATCGTAGCATAACTTCTAACCTCAATTGGCATAACTTAATTTCATCATTTGCTAAACAACCCATACATGTTATGACAGCAATACTAAATGCATTTTTCCAAGTAATGGTGTTCCTTATCTATCCGTCCCTTAACAAAACTTCTTAAATGTTGTCACCTATAAACTAGAATCTGCAAATCTGACCTTAATCCCTTCACAAGCGACGGTAGTAGCTAGCGAGCCCCACACAACTCCTAATTTCAATCACAGAACTAGATCGGACCCTGTTCCTGACTGCTTCAATCTTTTGGGATCTACTATTACCCCTTCCCTTGAAACTACATGCCCCAAAAAGCCAACCGAAGTCAACCAAAACTCACTGTTAGAAAATTTAGCATATTATTTTGGTCTCCCAAGGATACTCAAAACTATACGAAGATGGTCAACATGTTCTTCCTCACTCTTAGAATAAACTAAAATGCCATTAATAAATACTATAAAAATGAATCAAGAAATGGTTTGAACACATCATTCATCAAACTCACGAAAGCTGCAGGCGCATTTGTCAACCTAAACGACATAACTAGAAACTCATAGTGCCCATGACGGGTCCTAAATGTCGTTTTTGGTATATCCTCAGGCCTAATCTTTAACTGATGTTAGCCAGACCTTAGATCAATCTTAGAGAAAACTGATGCACCCTGTAACTGGTCACAAGATCATCTATCCGAGGCAATGGATACTTGTTCCGATTGGTGACCTTATTCAACTGTCGGTAGTCTATACACATCCTCTCTTGCTAGTGATGGTGTTACCACTTTTGTTGCTCTAGTTCGGACCATAGAGTGAAGGAGGAAGATACTAATCTGTATCACCCAGATACCAATTGGATTCAAGTCATAGCACGAAGGAGTAGAAAGAAGTGAGTTTTTCCTAAAGTCTTATAGCCTCTCGAAGAAAAGTACGGACTTCTTCATACCGTTCTGCGAGACTCTACTAGACTCATTTTGGTACAACGAGATCAACAAACCTAGGGCTCTGATACCAACTTTGTCACGACCCAGACCGTCGTGATTGACACCCACAGTAACCCTCCGGTGGGAGAACCGTTACTACAACCCAACTAAGCAGCCTCAACCAAAATACTACACATTTAAAGATACATAAGCAGGTTTAAATGTAGAAATTATAAAGAGTTCCCATAAACTCCAAAGGTTTAAATAAACTAGCCAAACTAATGCGGAAGAACAACCCCTAGAACCTGAAAGTCATTGTACCAAAACTCTACTAACGACAAGTCTAAGAACAAGGGGTACAACCCCGAAACTAAACAAACACCTTAAACAAATAGTCTGAGTCTGAAAAGAGTGGACTTAAACAAGATACATCCATGGCAGCCTGAAAGAACTGGCTCACCCTTGAAACCGATCACGCTCAAAAGTCACTTAGCTGAGGTCTATCAATAGCCGCCTGAAGATGCCCTGTACTCAACAAAGAACAAGCAAGTGCAGTATCAGTACATAACCACAGTGTACTGGTAGGATCACGCGACTATCTCAATAAGTGCAATATAAGCAAGTAATCACAACACAATAAACAAGCATATACCGAATATATACAATATCAATATCATTTCAGGGTCAATGTACAATTCCACATTTTTCAATAATACACATGCATATAACAAGTCAATGGTCCCCTCATGGAACCCAATTCAACGGTCCTCTCATGGAACCCATACCTAAACTATTAGTGTACCGGATCGTGGCACATGTTCCAAGTTAGTGTGTCGGATCGTGACACCCGTTCCAATTTTATGTCGGTACGTGACATCCGATCCAATGTGTATATCGGTACGTGACATTCGATCCCAGTTAGTGTGTCGGATCGTGACACCCGATCCAATCAACATACCACAATCACAATCACAATGTACATTCTCATAATCATACAATCAAGAGGTGATTCATGACATATAGTTATTCATTCATACTCATTTACATTAGGTGTGATCAATAATGCAACATTCGCATACATACATGCAATACAATGAAGCAATTACTAACATATATCACACAAACATGAAATCACAACCATCACTTACTTCGAACAAAGCTTGAATCCCCTAAGAAACTTGATTCTTCCTCTTCCGGATTCTTTCCGCTTGTTCTTGGTCTACAAACAATCAATATAACGCAAGGATCAATAAACGAAGCCTAATTACCCGGATTATAATCAAAATTATCAACCCTAGGCCAAACCCATAATCCCAATACCCAACTTAGGGCTTTTTCCACCATTAACTTCAGGCTAAAATCCTTCCCCAACGATAATTACCCATGAATTTACGTTCTACGGATCGAAAAATAGATTAGGGGAGTAAAATCCTTACCTTTAGCACCAAAAGTCGTGGAAAACCTTCAAGAAATAACCCTGGGTCGTCCCTTAGCTCTCAAGAATGAAACTTGTAGAAAAATAATATTTTTGAGTTTTAATATCGACTTATTTCGCGACTGGCCCGCTACAGCTGCCTAACTCTGGCGGCACTAATCCCGCTCTGGCGGCTTGCGCGGAGACAAAACGTCAGAATTAGAGTTTCAAACCCCCATTTCACAACACACATTCAACCCATGACATTCAAAATTAACCTGTTCACGCTAAGATCAGTTTCGGAGGTTCCACTCACCCGAATTCGATTCTGTAAAATCGTACGGGTTCCTTAACGTCTTAGTTATCTAAAGAACACTAATAGGAATAGACACAGCTTACTTGCACTATTTTTTATAATCATTTTATATTCTGAATTTACTTATTCGATTAATTTACATTCGTATCACGTAAAATCATAAAAGGATAAATGGCCTTATTAGGAGAATAAATTTTTATTTGTATGAGATATTTACACGTCTTAGATATTTGTGCAACTTTGAATTACTTTCTCTGACTTATTTTATGCAACAATATTTTTTTTTTAAAAATAATTAAAATTTATAATTTGAAACAAGTTATACATATTCTTATGAGGCTATAGTCATCTCATTAATGGTAGAGTAACTTTTTTAATAATATTTTTAAATCTAAAAGTATATTGACATTTTTTTCAGACAAACTAAAGAAGTATGTCACTTGAATTCAGATGGATTGAGTAGTAAAATAATATTTTCTTTATTTCAATTTATGTGACGTGGTTTGATTAGACATGTAAATTTTTTTTAAAAATAAATAAATTTAAACCATGTGATCTTAATTATTTCATAACATGTGTATAGTTACAGTCTTACAGACATTTGAAACATGCAATCTTACATATTCTATAACATTCATGTTTTAATAAAGGATTCTCATCAAGAGTACTACAATGTGTAAAATAAGATATTTAGAGTTGAATTATTTTGAATTATAAAAATTATGTCATTGATTTTTGAATGAACTAATAATAAGGAAAGTATGTCATATCAATCGAAACGAAATAAATAGTTTGTTAATAGTGTACCTAAATGAGATTAAAATTCAAAAAGCATGTTTGTTGACATATCGTGTGTAATAAATTCTTATTAAGTAATAATTTTTTAAGGGAATAAACTTATGAGTCAGATCTCTCTCTGACCTGACAACAAGTATCACCTCCTCTCCCGACTCTCTTTAAGGAGAGAATTTGCTTTTCCCGACTTTCTTTCTGATAACATGTTAGAAAATTCCCAACATGACACTTGTTAGTTTCGAATGAAGAATGAAAAGTGCGGGATCTAAATGGTATTTCCTAACAATACTACTATATACTAATTAATTTAAACAGCCTCCATAGGGGTTTTATGGTCTTTTTTATATTCATATTTTTTCTATTTTTCTTGCGTTAAAAGTAGAGTTAAATTATTTGTTGCGTACTTTTGTTTATAAAAATTAAATAATATTTAACCATCAACTATCAATATATATTATATGACAGTCATAAATTTTTTAAATAAATATTATCACTCTAGCAAGATTTGGCAGGTAAAAGATTAGCTTCCAAAATATGGAAAATTAAATATTCAAATTTACATAGTTTTACTCATTAAAAACTCTACCTACTAATATTATTGTAGGAATATCAAAATTTAACTTTTAACAAATATACAACTACTTAAACTTCATTGTTACAATTTACATTCATGTGCATTAATAATCATGTTTTCTTGTTAGGCATGCATCAAATAATTAATATTAAACCTGCTATAAAGTAGTTTACAAAATGCTTTTGTAAAATATTTCTATATAAAAAAATTAAAACAAGCTAGTCAAAAGTATGATAAAATTAGTATGGAACCTGCTATAAAGTAAACCACACATTTTGGGATGGGAGGAGAGTACTTTTGACTAACAACTAAAATTCAATCATAAGTGATTCCTTTTCTTTAATTGTTTCCGTTTGATATTCGATATTCGTTTTAACTTTTTGATTAATTTTAGTTCATGATATATTTTTCATGTTTGAATATAAGATTTCTGATGAGGTTCATCTTTTTTAATAAAACTGAAGTAACTGGTTTTTTGTCAAAAAAAAGAAGAAGAGTTTTCAAATTAAATCTTGGGTATAATCACATATTTCAAAAGCTAGCTCAGAAAATGAGGATATTTTCAAGTCTTATAAAAGCTCAGAATTCTATTTATTCACGATGTGAGATATTTCATTCATCACCTCTTCATATATATATATATATATATATATATGAATCCGTATATTCTTTATCCAAAGTTCTATTGTCTGGTCCAGTGCATACACATTCACGAGACATGTATTTTCACCTCCCACAATTGTCCGATTTTTTGGGGCCCCGTATTAAACCCGACTATAATATTATGTCAAATTAAATCTTGAACCTGACTAAAAAATCCAAAACTAACCAAAATGAAGGAGATTGTCCAAACTTTATAAAGAGTTCAAAATATCATTTGTTCGCCAATGTTATATTCATCACTTCATATATATTTTTTTGGAGGGGTTCTCCTCCGGTGTTTAGTGTCTGCATTGAAGTCCGACTAAATTCAGATTTACGTCGGAAAAGTCCCACATTGGAGTAAACACTCTCTAACAAAAGCAACTCTGTATCTAGAAAACTTAAATCCAAAACCTCTAATTAAGAATGAATGAACACTTACCGCTCCACCTTCGATGACTTTGTATTACTTCCACAACCAACCCTACCAGGTCCATCTTGAATGTGACTGGATGAAAAACATGAAGCCAAAATAAAATAAAATTAAAGTTACTCCAATTAAATACATACATATACATGCTTATGAAAAAGACCATAATACCCCTACAAGTTCTTGTCTTCAAGACAAATTTTCCCTCTAAACATACCATTATTATATGTAGTTTTTCACTTTCTTGGATTAGCATTCCTCATATGAAAAATCCACTCTTTATGGACATTTCTTGCTACTAAATCTTCATTTATCAAAAAAAAGATTAATTTTTTTGGATTACTCTGTAAAAACTACTGTGTTGTCAGCAAGAACAACACCATAGTAGTAGCAACTAGCAAGCATTGTGCTTTTTCTCACTCCAATTATCACTCTCTTTCTCCTTTTTAAGTTTTGGGGTTTAGTGATCTGAACCCCATGTTTTCCACCTCTTATTGTCTCAAGATTTGACATGGGAGTCTTCAAGAATCAACCTCATTAGGTGGCAAAGATTGTAGCTTTCTTGATTTTTGTTGTAGTGGTTTTTTTTTTTTTGTTGAATGTTAATGCAAATGCCCAAATGTTGTTGCTTTGTGGATCATCTATGGAGTTTTTTTTTCATCACATATGGTTTGTTGTAGCTCTGTTTCTTGCTTTTGCTTCCCTTGTTTTCACTGTCACTGACCCTAATGACTTGTCTGTTATCAATGAGTTTAGAAAAGGGTTGGAAAATCCTGAGGTCTTGAAGTGGCCTGAAAATGGTGGAGACCCTTGTGGTTCTCCAGTTTGGCCACATATTGTGTGTACGGGTAGTAGAATTCAACAGATTCAAGTTATGGGGTTAGGGTTAAAAGGCCCTTTACCTCAAAACTTGAATAAGTTGTCAAGGTTGACACATTTGGGGTTGCAAAAGAATCAATTTAGTGGAAAGTTGCCATCTTTTAGTGGTTTGTCTGAATTGAGCTTTGCTTACTTGGATTTTAATCAGTTTGACACAATCCCATTAGATTTTTTTGATGGACTTGTGAATCTACAAGTTTTGGCTTTGGATGAAAATCCTCTAAATGCCACTAGTGGTTGGTCATTGCCAAATGGGCTTCAAGATTCAGCTCAGTTGATCAATTTGACAATGATCAACTGCAATTTAGCTGGTCCTTTGCCTGAATTTCTTGGAACTATGTCTTCTTTAGAGGTTTTGTTGTTGTCTACAAATAGGCTTTCAGGGCCTATTCCAGGTACTTTCAAGGATGCAGTGCTGAAGATGCTTTGGTTGAACGATCAGTCGGGTGATGGTATGAGTGGTCCAATAGATATTGTTGCAACAATGGTGTCACTTACACATCTTTGGCTTCATGGGAACCAATTTTCAGGTAAAATCCCAGTAGAGATTGGTAATCTAACAAATCTGAAGGATCTCAATGTGAATACAAATAACCTTGTTGGATTAATCCCTGAAAGTTTAGCAAATATGCCATTAGACAATCTTGATTTGAATAATAATCATTTTATGGGACCAGTTCCTAAGTTCAAGGCTACTGATGTTAGTTTTCTGTCCAATTCTTTTTGTCAAACCAAACAAGGAGCAGTATGTGCCCCTGAGGTTATGGCACTTTTAGAGTTTCTTGATGGGGTGAATTATCCTTCTAGGCTTGTTGAATCATGGTCTGGAAACAACCCTTGCGACGGACGTTGGTGGGGAATAAGCTGTGACAATAACCAAAAAGTTAGTGTCATAAACTTGCCTAAGTCTAATCTTTCCGGGACCTTGAGTCCTTCAATCGCGAACCTTGAATCCGTTACTCGCATTTATCTTGAATCTAATAATCTTTCTGGTTTTGTTCCATCTAGTTGGACTAGTTTGAAATCTCTGTCTATTCTTGATTTGAGTAATAACAATATTTCTCCACCTCTACCTAAATTTACCACCCCTTTGAAACTTGTTCTAAATGGAAATCCAAAGCTGACTTCTAGTCCTCCTAGAGCAAATCCTTCACCAAACAACAGCACAACTCCCGCAGCTTCACCCGCGTCGTCTGTACCATCTTCACGACCCAACAGTTCAAGCTCTGTGATCTTTAAACCCGGTGAACAGTCACCCGAAAAAAAGGACTCAAAGTCAAAGATAGCCATAGTTGTGGTTCCTATTGCTGGTTTTCTACTTTTGGTTTTTCTTGCTATTCCACCGTACATTTATGTCTGTAAGAAGAGTAAAGATAAGCATCAAGCTCCAACTGCTCTTGTGGTTCATCCTAGAGATCCATCTGATTCAGATAATGTGGTCAAGATTGCCATCGCCAATCAGACTAATGGAAGTCTTTCCACAGTAAATGCAAGTGGTTCTGCTAGCATACACAGTGGTGAATCCCATATGATCGAAGCTGGGAATTTGCTCATATCAGTTCAAGTACTTCGGAATGTGACTAAGAATTTTTCTCCGGAAAATGAACTTGGGCGTGGTGGTTTTGGTGTGGTTTATAAGGGAGAATTAGATGATGGGACACAAATAGCTGTCAAAAGAATGGAGGCTGGTATTGTTAGCAACAAAGCTTTGGATGAATTTCGATCTGAAATTGATGTCCTCTCAAAAGTCCGGCATCGACATTTAGTGTCTCTACTGGGATACTCTGTCGAAGGTAGTGAAAGAATTCTGGTTTATGAGTACATGCCACAAGGTGCACTTAGTAGACATCTTTTCCGCTGGAAAAACTTCAAGTTGGAGCCTCTCTCTTGGAAGAAAAGGCTTAATATTGCCTTAGATGTTGCTAGAGGTGTGGAGTATCTACACACACTAGCACATCAGAGCTTCATTCATAGAGATCTCAAATCCTCAAATATCTTGCTGGGTGATGATTTCCGAGCAAAAGTATCCGACTTTGGACTCGTGAAACTTGCTCCTGATAAAGAGAAATCTGTGGTCACCAGGCTGGCCGGAACTTTTGGATATCTGGCACCTGAATATGCTGGTAAGCAGTTTTTTTCCTATATGCTATTTGAAGTGTCAGGAATAATATCTACTTTCAGTTAGATACAGTAAATGGTTCCATATAACTGAGTGAACACAAACCATTACGAGAAATTATGCTCTTTGAAGGCTTACTTTGTCAAAGAGAAAAGATGATTTTTTTAAATGCGTGTTTATATGACAATTTTTACTTTTGCAGACACCTAGAGTTTGCTCAACTCAATTCTGAAGTATAGCATTGTATTTTTTTGCATACCAATGTGCTGTTTTCTGTACTAACATGAGATGTTTATTTGGTCCAGTTACGGGTAAAATCACCACGAAAGCTGATGTCTTTAGCTTTGGTGTTGTGCTAATGGAGTTGTTAACTGGGATGATGGCACTTGATGAGGATAGACCTGAGGAAAGCCAGTACTTGGTTTCGTGGTTCTGGAACGCCAAATCCTCTAAAGAGAAGCTTATGACAGTCATTGATCCAGCTGTAGATGTGAAAGATGAGATAACCGAGAGCATCTCCACCTTAGCTGAACTTGCTGGTCATTGCACTGCAAGAGAACCTGGTCAACGGCCAGATATGGGCCATGCTGTGAACGTGCTCTCCCCACTTGTTGAGAAATGGAAGCCTCTTGAGGATGATCCGGAGGACTATTGTGGTATCGACTACAGTCTTCCCCTCAATCAAATGGTCAAGGGCTGGCAAGAATCGGAAGGAAAAGACTTAAGTTACGTGGACCTCGAGGACAGTAAGGGTAGTATCCCTGCAAGACCAACTGGATTTGCAGATTCATTTACATCTGCTGATGGTAGATAATGGAGGTACTTCTATGTAGTAGATGTAGATATCGATTTTCTTTCAATTGTGTGAAATTTTGATCGTATTCTCCACGTGCTTTCGTTCATTTCTCCCCCTTCAATGTGAATGTATAAGAAATTTAAACTATGTGTAGCCTCAGTTCCTTCTGTAGATATAAAATAGTGATGAAGGAGAACTATACATCGGTTAAACTCCTCGCTCAGTCACTATTTTCATCTTCTACTATGGTGAGATTTAAGAGCATTTAGTACAACTTTGCTTATTTTCGTCGTTTAATTTGATGCTTCAGAAGTTCTGCATTGAGAAACATACTAACGTTGAAATAGCCCGGTAATAGAATATGTCGTTTGATTCGAAGAATCTAACCATATGGCTTCTTCCTTCTGCCCAAATATGGCAACACTTGGAGAAGTTAACCCTTATGTTTCCCTCATCACTGTTGTTTTGAGAAAAAGTATGATATATGTTGCTCAAGACTCTTCAAAAAGTATTGTCATGTGTGTTACATCCTCTGAAAGCTATGATTTTTGGAGTATCCGACACGAGTGCAAGCAACATCATTTTTGGAGGGTTCGAGCATAGTATTAGATTATCTCATTTTGTTGATCACATTTTAATTTAAAGTTAATATGTTCTTTACCTTTGATCTTTTGGCACTTAAAAAGGCATGGCTTCTAGTAATCCTCAGCTCTGTTGCTCTGACTCTCTAAAAATATTGCCGCACAAACCACCGATATTTTTAAGAATCCGAGCAACATAGTCCCTTAGTGAGTCGTCAAACGTCAATAATAAAATAATTTAAATTTTCTTGAAGGAGAGCCTTGAAGCAAATATCACGGTACAAATATTGCCTTGGAGCAACAATATAGTTGCCTCCGTGTGACCTATAGGTCACGGTACAATTACGTTGGAGCGCCAATACAATTGTCTCCATGTGACGTATAAATCACGATATAGTTATCATCGTGTGATCTATAGGTCACGAGTTCGAGTCGTGAAATAAGAAAACAATAATAGCATTGTCAAAATTTAGCTGAGCAGAAGGATTGTCATTTTCAAGTATAATAAATGGTCTTTAAACTGACCAACAGATTAGATTACTTGATTGACATGGAATTAAGACTATAATTTGTACACTAATTAAATAATTAGCATAATTCAAGGGGATGTAGATTTTATCACTATCATTCATGCATTAGTCATGGATATTTTGGTCCACATATTTGGTGCTAGTCCTTGTCACTTTTCATAGGTTTCCTAACCAAAATATCAACCAAAAAATCACAATCTTGTGACTCTCCTAACATTTTTTAGAAAATAATAATTTGATGGTCGGTATTCATTTGATCAATCTGAATTTATGTTGTGTAAGATTCATTAAAGTATAAAGCGATATCAAATAAAATTTCTCCGATCTTATGTCTCAGTTTGAGACTTCTGATTAAAAATATGAAGAAATTTTATCTATCCAATTATAATCCTTGTCAGTTATTTTACTAATTGTTTGTGATATAATTTTTGCATGATGTTGACTAATTTGGACCTAAACTTCAATTTACAAATACCATCTCCGGAATATAACTTTGCTTATAAAAAGAAGTTAATAATTTCCAAGGATGATAATTGTAAATTTCATCCTTGGAAAGGCAAAAATGACTAAACGATAAATAATTATTCCTATTCAATTTTTACAACGTATTTATATATCATATAATCATAGTTAGTTAATATATATTTTTATATTAATTTATACGTAATTGTGATAATTTAATATAATTTGCGTAAACTTCAAATATCTAAAAAAAATATTATAAAATAATTGGTTGACAAACACCCGTCCATAAACATAAATCGACGAAACAAAGACGAAAAGATGCACGTCAGTAGGGATCCTCTAAATTGCGGGGAAACTTTTGACGGAAAGAGGAAAACCTAACACACGAAATGAACAAAGCAGAGACAAGAGGCATACCTTTCTTTCTTCGGAAGAGCGAGTTTCTTAACAGTAAATTTCTTGTTTTCCCAAGAAAATTGAGGGAAACTTTACAGAACAACAGATGTAGAACAAGAAAGATACAACACGTGGTGGCTATAAATGGAGGTATGAAACAAGTGGCAACACAAGAAAGCCTCTTAATGTCTTAAGGAAGCCTAAGGCAAAATGACGGAGATACCCTTAAAGATGTCCGAAGAAAGTCTCACTTATTAACAATGAGAAAGGGGTTGGGAAAAAAATTAAATTCTACTCCTACAATAATGAATATGACCAGTACAATTTAAGTAATCGTGATAACTTAATATCATTTGGGTAAATTTCAAATATCTAAAAAAAAAAAAATTATAAAATAATTGGCTGACAAAAATCCCTCCATTAATATAAAGGGGTTGGGAAAAAAAATTAAATTCTACTCCTACAATAATGAATATGACCACAATTTAAATTGGTGAGTTATATTGTATTTTATTATTTTAACCTTAAAATCAACTCAAGACAATTAAATAGGTTTAATGAATACTTCACTATCTAACTTCTTATTATTCAAAAAGTATTTTAACCCTTCAATTTCTATTTTTTTCTCCGTCGTGTATTATAGGAATATTGGTATTCATGAGCGGGCTAGATTGAAATTAAACATATTAAAATAAATTGAATTAATAAATAAGTTGGTTATTTACTCATTTAAAAAGCTTTATAAGTTAAAATATGTTAAAAGTCGAGTCATAATCCTATCATTCAATACTTACTAAGTTGAATTAATAAACAAGCCGATTATTGATCCTTTAAAAAATTTCTTAGGTTGAAATATGTTAAAAATCGAGTCATAATCTTATCCATTCAATACTTACTAAGTTTAATTTCATTATTTATTTTCTTATAAATTTTCTTAAGTACTTAATAAAACGTTTTCCTTATGTTACAACTATATATAACTTACCAAATTAAAAAAAATCAGTCCAATTTTCAAATGAACAGAATTAAATGAGTCGAAATAAAGTCGAGTTAATAAAATAAAGACAACTTACAGAAGTTCCACTAGTTTGGTACCTAATTACCCCCCTTTCCTTTACTTTTCATTGTACGATAAAATCTGTATCTGGCGCATCCAGATACATGAGTCAAAATTAATTGTAATTTATTTTAGATACATTGTATTCACATGTATTTGACTCTCTCACTCACCTCTCTCCTATCTCGCTCGCTTCTCTTCGTGTATCTGGTATATACACGTATCTGAGATAGAGAACCTATCTTGTTCACCTCTTTCCTTCTCTCGCTCACCTCTCTCCCTATTTCAATGTATATTTCGTTGTATATGGTAGTAAATTTACATATATATAGATAGATCTGATTTGAAATTTGATAGAAAATTATTAATTAGTGAGACAATATGTAATTATTTTAAACTATCGAAAAAATAATAAATATAATAAAAATATTTGTATAATTAGATAATTTTCTATAAAATAAATGGGTCATTAACTACCCTCAAACATAAAGTAAATTGGACCGATCGAGCTGATTTTTAATATTTTTTTAAAAAAAATATTAAAAGGGCACCCAAGGTAATTATTGAGTTTTCTCTTCTTCTTCCTTACCTGTCCGTTTATGTCTGCTAAAACCCTGGTTAGCTGATAAACCCTAATTCTGACCTTCATCCACCAGTAACAATGGTCAAGAACAAAGCTCAATCCAAGAAGCAGAAAAAGCGTGGTGTTGATTTCAAAGTAATTTTTTTTCAAAAGTAGAATCTTGAAATTGTTATAAAAATCGATTCTTGTTTTTATTGAACTGGGATTTTTAAACTATTTTTTTTTGGTTGCAGAAAATAAGAAGGAAGATTGGAAGAAAATTGCCTCCAGCCCAGAATGCCACCAACACTGAAATCAAATCCAAAGGTAAAAAAAATGCTGAAATTGTTTAGCTGTATTTTGCCTATGTATTGTGTTGTGTATATATAGTTTATATTGTTGGAATAGGTTAAAAATAGTGGTAAATTGGATAACCCCTTTTTCTGTAATTGTATGTTTGGATAGTTTCATCCATTTTTTTGTATTAAAGTTGGTGCTTTAACCAGTTTGGGTTAATGGGTTCCAATTAGTAATGTGAATTCAGGTCAAAGTGATCTCTTTTCACGATTAATAATCTTCCCGAACACACAAGAAAAGGTGGAACCTTTAGCAATATACGTCTAATGTCGAATCAGGATCAACTAGGAGAGAAATAGAGAATTGGATTGAACTCTTCTTTGAGTGTCGAGGTAATCGCTGTGAATAGTCATCGACTTCCGGGAAAGAGTAGGAGAATGAGACCTATTATGGGACATACCATTGTATTCTATTCCACCTCTTAGAAAGAAAGGAACATAAGTAAAAATACTTAATAGCATGGTGATACATTTTTATACGAAACTTCTATCCTGAGCATACGCAATGGAATCGTAGACAGTCGAGAGGTCCTCCTTTTTTCGGCTTCCTCTGCCACTATTTGGCCACTGGTTCATGTTCAACACCTTTACTGCCGGTTCATTTGTTAAATCCAGTTCAGCAGCTACTGATACAAACCAGAAACGAATACTACTTTTATTACATAAAGTACGATTCTTTACAGAAGCAATACAAGTATTGCAGTTTTATTTTCAAGAAAAAAAGAAAAGAAAAGGATCTTCAGAGCGAAGTATAACACCCTATCTTCTCTTTTAATTTCTTCCCCAAAAGTATAACACCCTTATCTGCGGTAGAGGAGAATTGACGAATTAAAGTGCTTTATTGATGACTTAATTGCAGCAATTATTCTACCTGAGCAAAGTATAGCTTCAGAGAAGGCTGGTTTAGCTGTGAGCAAGAAAGGTTTAACCTTGAAAGAGCTTCTTCAGCAAACAAGTCATCACAATGCGAAAGTTCGTAAAGGTACAAACTTGTTAAGATTATTGCTTGTCAGGGACAACGATCTGAATATCATGCAGTTTGTTACACAGTAAAGAGTAGAAAAGTGAAAAAGCAGAACTGTTACACTTTACCTTTCTGATTTTTTATTATGTGTTTCAAAAAAAAAAAAAAACAGAAGAGAGAAAGAAGAACAAAGCAATCAATTGATTTACATGGCATATGATCTAAGCAAGCAAAGTTGCTGCATTTAATCAATTCTCCTTTCGGGTGGCTCCCGAGGTGAAGTGATAAAAGCTATGAGAAGATTATTCCAGAAATTTCAAAAAACTTCGCATCATGCAATGTTGTATCTGTTTGCTACTTACATGTTATGTGTGCCTTTTGGCACTTGCATTCTCCTTCTGTTCTTCTTTTTGCTTTTTCTCTTTTTGGTATTCTGTTTTCCTTTTGGTTTCTATTTGGAAAAGAAACTTTCAAGTGGCAGTATTATGATTATAAAAAATGAACTTATGTCACTCTTCTAGAGCTAGCCTTTCACTGCTTTAAAGTTCACTTTGTGTTTCTTTTTAAGTCATTTTGTTCCTTTGGTTAGAAAAAGATTAGGTGTCTTGTGAACATG
The DNA here is from genome assembly GCA_029582245.1 of Solanum etuberosum. Taxonomy (NCBI): domain Eukaryota; kingdom Viridiplantae; phylum Streptophyta; class Magnoliopsida; order Solanales; family Solanaceae; genus Solanum; species Solanum etuberosum. Next base: position 5,240 of record JAJONR010001256.1, on the reverse strand, counting down.
CTATATTGAGTAAGGCAAGTATTTGAGATTGCAAAACATGTTCTATCCATATTATTGCTTTTATGCCTTATTTCTTGTCTTTGTAGTCTATGGTATAATGTGGTTGTTACCCATGTTCAATCTCTGTTAAATTTCAGATGCATTAATCGGAATTAGAGACGTTCTTCTTAAATTCCCAGCTGAGTTGAAACTGCATAAGCTTGCTGTTATTGAGAAATTGCGGGAACGTATCAGTGATGATGATAAGTTGGTTCGTGAAGCACTATATCAACTTCTCAAATCAGTTATTTTTCCTGGCTGTAAAGAGGTAGGTTCGTAAACCTTTTTCTTTCAGTACTCTCTTTATCACCTGACATGGTTTCTAGGAGTGAAAGTGCATTTGGTATACATACTACTTCTACACTTGTAAGCCTCTTTCTTCAACACTTCCTAGAGAATTTATTCTCATGTGTAGTAGTTTCCATGCACTACAATCCCACTTAAGTGACCATCATTTTTCTTGTTGTACTTCAACAACTACAACATACTCAGTAATCCCACGAGTGGGGTTGGGGAAGGATATAGTGCACGCAGAATTTCCCCTACCCCGCCAGAGATAGAGAGGCTATTTCTGATAAGACCCTCGGCTTAAATTCAAGCAGTTTAAAAAGGGAACAGAAACGAGAGTAGTAACAACAACGAAACAATGTGAAATGGAGAGCAGTACACAACATAGAGAGGAAAGAACAGTAGTGACAACAAAATAATGCGATAGTCGAAGCACAAAAAATAAAGGTGATAGCCAAATCTGAAGAATAAGAAACTACGAGAATTGTGCTAATACCACTAGTAAGAAAGAAGGTCTAAGTACGACCACCATGCCTATCCCGAAAGAAGCGAGAGAATGCTCAACTATCAATTAAATTTCTTCCCTAATTCGCGGCCTCCAAATAATGCTGTCAAAGGCGTGCTTTATCCCTGAAGCGTGGCTCAAAATGTGTTTTGCGCTTCACCTCGCTTAGTGTGCATTTCATTGTCGTTATAAAAGGTTCCAAGGCATACTTTTCCTTGCCAATGAGCCTCTTCTGAAGAGGCAACGCTAAACAATTGATACTTTACTTTATCGTATATTCAGTTTCTTTGTTCATGTAAATGTCATTCATGCTTATAATTGTTAGTCTTGGACTACACATATATATATTTATATTTTTTCTCCCTTTGCGTCTTTTTTCATTAAAAGCCCACACTTTATTTGTACTTTGCGCTTAAAATCCCAACAAACCTTAGAACTTTTTTGTGCTTTTTGGTTTTGATAACACGGCCTCCAAACCATCCTATCTAAGCTCATGTCCTCGTTAAACTCAAGATGCATCATGTTTTGTCTAATCCCTCTCCCGTACTTCTTCGGCCTACCTCTACCCCTCCTGATGCTCTCCGTTGCCAACCTCTCACACCTCCTCACTGGGTTTATCTATACTTCTCCTCTTCGCATGCCCAAACCATCGTAGCCTCGCTTCCCTCATCTTGACCACCTGAAACCAAGTGAGAACTATGCCTAAATAATCCAATCGAGTCTCAACTGCATCACTAAAAAACAGGGTATCATTTGTAAACAATAAATGAGACATTGATACTGTCCCTACACCCCCAACCGCAACATCGAAACCCTTCAAGCAATCCCCTCCACTTCTCCCCAAATCCCATTTTAAGCATAATGGAATCTAGGAATTTTCAGTTCACATGAGCATAGGCCTTTTCAATATCAAGTTTGCACAACACTCCTTGCTTTATCCTTGAATCCACCACTTTGTTTGCCCACTCCTGCATCTAGAAAATGTCTAGTGGGAAGCATCTATAAGATAATCGAGATGCAAAAATAGATCAATTTCCTCCACTTCTCCCCAAATCCCATTTCAAGCATAATGGAATCTAGTAATTCCAGTTCACATGATCATAGGCCTTTTCAATATCAAGTTTGCACAACACTCCTTGCTTTATCCTTGAATCCACCACTTTGTTTGCCACCCCTGCATCTATAATATGTCTACCCTCCACAAAAACATTTTGCGAAGTAGAGACAGTCTCGTCTTGTCTAACACTTTCTTAAGTCTAATAGAAGGCACCTTAGAGATTATATTATAGACGCTTCCCACTAGACTAATAGGTCTATAGTCCTTTGTGCTCGTAGCTCCCTTCCTTTTGGGGATGATGATGATACTGAATGAAGCATTCACACTATCGTTGAAGCAATACAAAATGTGTGTTTCCTCTGCTGTTAATTTGATTTCCATGGGTGAAATTATTGAAGAGCTAGAGTTTGCTTCTATTGCCTTCAATTTTTACTGTTAGTTCCATTTCTGCTTGTTCGTCTTGAGGTTTTCAGATTATGTTAAACCTTCCCATGAATCCCCTGTTTCTGCTTGTGGTTTTGCTGTATCTGCTTATATTCTCGTAGTATTTAAGTGCAGATAGCTGTATTTTCTTTTTGCTGTGATTATGGATGTTGTTTGTTTGAATTCTACAGGACTTTGTATTATGTTTCACCTATAAAAGTCGGGGCTGACGCTATTTGTTTGTGTTGCAGGATAATAAGGGGCCAATTAATTCCTTGATGATGACATATATTTTTAATGCAATGACACACATGGCTATTGAAGTGCGGTTGATGGCTTTCAAATTTTTTGACCTCTTGATCCAGTATTTTCCATCTTGCTTTTTGCTGTATGCTGAAAAGGTAGATACGTAGGTTTTTCTTTGTGGAAAGTCTTAATATTGCTCCAAATTCCAACTTGATTTTTATTTTGGCACTGTTTTAGTTGTTGATGGTAATTCTCTATCTATATCTTGATTTAACAAAAAAAACCTTTTCTATATTTTCTTTGACTAATACATTCTAGAAAATTCCAGTTCAGATGTGGGATGTAAACTTCGATAATGTGCTTAAATATAATCATATTTAGGTTACTTATCAGAGAAGAAGAGTCTTGCACTCTTGCTTCTGTTTTTCTCATTCCATTGTCTTTAACTTGATGAAACTGCTCTTGCTGTACAGTGGTGTTTCATGACTCTTATTTTGCAATGTCTTTCTAAACTTCTTCATGCACCATTTTGTCTGATGTATGATCTTTATGTAGCATTCTGTTGTATTTCATTTTCATTTATTCTGTTAGGGTTTATTGTCTTCAATGCCGTGATGGAGTTTTTCTCTCAATAAGCTTCTTATTTTTTACAGATTCTCCAGAACTACGAGGACATTCTGCAGAAGAACAAATTTTACTTGCAAGACAAGGGCAGGCTAAAGAACTCCCTTGCTGGGTTGGTTCGCTGCTTGTCTCTGTTACCGTGTAGCAATCAAGAAGAAGGCGACTCCTTAAGTTACAATGTACTATCTTGTTAACTGTGCCATCAGCATACTCAATTGCATTCTTTTTTGAAGGCTTATGGTTCTGTGTTAGTTACAGTAAATTATTTTTGTATTCTGATCAGAGGAAATAATTTGTTTTGGTAGTCAAGAAAGTGTGCAATGTTTAATTTTGCAACTAATCAGACTAGTTGACGTGTCTGGCTCTTATGGGCACTACTACGCATACTTATTCTGTCTTATCTCCTATTTAGGTTCTATGAAGTTTTATCTTCTACGATCCGACAAAAGCATGTTTCGTTATTCTGTTAGGATCCATGAGTAAGTGCTATGGAGGTTTTAGCTAATCTTCCAAGTCAGTAACTTGACGTTCCTTTGAATAATAATCTGTAGGTTGAATCTTGACAACAGAGAAGAGGGGAAAACTTACCGTCTTTATTTTCAGTTTTATAGGTAAGATATGTAGTGACTAGTGAGCACGTGCAAACACTTGTATTTAGTGGAGCTCCTAACCACCATAATCTCATCGAAAAGCTTAGCCAATATAAGATGTAGCCATGCGAACTGTAAAAATTGGAATGCATGTTCTAAGTTGCCATCATGGTACACAATATAAAATTGATGACTGGCCTATTCTCTTTATTTATCCTTGCAAATTCAGAAAATCTTCCTGCCTATGGAGTAAGTCTCTCCTTTTCTAATGGCATTGCAAAAGTGGACCATTGTAATTTAACTTTCTTTGGTGTGCATGTTACCTTTTTATGTTGGTATTTCCTTGTTTATTAGGGGTGAGATAATTCTGTCAGCTAGTGATTGATGTGCCGCAATTTGCCCTTAATTACTGCCAAAGTTGTTCTGTACTGTGCTTGCAAATACTTCCCTGTAAGATGATTACTCTTTCATTTGTACAGGATACAACTCAGGCTAGCTTGCATGCTTTTGACCTTGATCTCTCCGATAAATCTACTGGTAAGACTGTTTAATTGAACTTCCAGATCTCCTTTCATTTCAAAAACCAAGGTTGCTTATGATAACTCCTTGTAATTGATATAAATACACCCCTCGTATACTTAAATGCAACTGATACTTTGATGAAACCTTTGAGTACTTATACCAACCATTAGGGCGTTGGTAACATTTTTTATCCTCTAGATGCACAATGCACAATCACATGATATCTGGTCCACAAAACCTTAGATGATCTCCTTGGTTGTGTTAAACATCTAATAAACGTGGTATCACTTGTGGGCTATTGTTCTTCCATTGGCCAAAATAGCAAAGCATTATCCAATTATTAACTCCACTACATAGGCCTAGGGAATCTGTCTAGTGGTAAGAGTGTTGAGCATGATGTGTGGGTTAGGCGCACTTCGCGAGTTTGAACCCTATTCAAAACATGGTATTTAAGTGGAGAAGGATAGAGCCCGACCCATTATCCACTGAGTTTTGAACTATGCGCTAGTTGATATTGGGGGATACATCGGTTAGTAGAAAAACTCACACTCCCTATGCTCTAAGCAAAAAATAACGCACCATGAAGAGGTTGAAAGCGACATCTTTAACAATATTTTGAGTTTTGTCCAAGTTCTCTGAATAACTCCGGTTGTCTCGCCGGCACCAGAAAAGTTTCTGCTGAAGCCTGGGGTTGTTTAATGTCCAGTGACGATCTATTGGTATATAGCTCCTAGCTGCATGCATTGTGACTTTCGAATGGTCTTTTTTCTTTTGAGAGTTGCTGAAACTGAATCTAGATGTCATTTGTTTTGCAGATCTTTCGGGTGTTGTCAACAAATTGACAGATCTCTTACCCGTTCTAGTTAGCTGCTTCCAGGACTTTAGTCCATTAATCCACTCCATGGCCCATGTCGATGTGCAATCCTTCGATTGTATGTCGTTTTTA